>JALIZH010019721.1:0-35219 GCA_030522465.1 Rhipicephalus appendiculatus | reverse complement strand
TTTATTTCACGTTTTCTTCAAAACGAATATGTGCTGGACAATTTATTTAATGGCAACGTGCCATATAATCATCACACGAATCGGCTTCCCGCTTCTTTTTTTGCTTTCCTGGCTTGTTTCCTCACATCTTCTTTGTTTTTGTTGGCCAATTACAGTCGATGGCAAGCGATCTCACCCAACCTTATCGCAATTTTGCGCCTCGGTGATATGCCAAACGGCTTTGAGAAAGCCTACTAGGCTCATGCTTCGCTCTTTGATAGTTAGAACGGTTTCAATGGTGGCAGTTGTGAGGGTTTTCGTTCCAAGCAACATTATGCATTGTGTTCTCTACTGGTGCCACGGTTCCTCCGCATTCTGTGCTGACAAAGTTACTCGTAGTCACGATTTGTATAAGATCCATAGAAATCAAGGCGTAGCCATTGTCGCTACTGGTAACACTTAGTCCTTGCGGCGACGCGTTATAAGGACATAGCTTACTCGCACAAATGCTCGCGCGAGTACTGCTGATTTCGTTTCTGTTTGTAGACGATTCATGTCGATTTCTAATTATACTGCGCCTTCTAAACAGTTTCTTTGATTTTTAAACACGAGAATATATTTTGCCGCCGCAACAAAACCAACAAAGGCGGCACCAAACTAAACATATATGAAGAGAACCCAATCTCCATGCGGGTCTCACACACACATGGCACGTAGGCTGCGTAAATGCCACGCGTGTTCAAAAAAAACTGCGCCATGTGCCTTTAAGTAGCCGGAGTGCCTTTTTATAAACCTTCTGAGCTCAGGGAAACTACCTGTGTCGTTTTTTGAAAAGTTTGCTTGAGGCTGAAAGCTCAGGTTTGGCACGACCTGAGAAAATGGGCCTTGGCTGCTCCTCAATTGGTCTCGAGAACCTGGTCCTTTTGGCTCAATCAATAGGCGCAAACATGTTTGGGGCACTGGATATTGTTATGGAAGGCCTTAGCATTCCAAACAATAAAAAAACCGAATGTATTGTACCCTGTGTCTTTAAGATTGCCGTTGCCTCTATTACCACCCTACCCCGGGACGGTACTTGTTTCAACCAAGTCAACAAAGCGCATTAATTAGGAACACCGAAGAAGCCAAATACCAGCATCGAAAGCGCCACGAAGGCAAATAGGTGCTGCTTTGCAACTGACCGAATTCTTTAGTCTCGAACGAGCAGCTTTTGTTGAGAATTGCTTATAATCCTATTCCTCACCTTACACTGATCTCATAAAGAGATCTCTACACTCCAGCACTTTGCCAGTGAGCTACGGTTCTTATGTGATGAATTACCTGTGAAGGTACGCAGATATGTTCTAGCCACATGTTTCATTGCATTCTACAATCGCCTGCTTTGTCAACGCAGACAACCGACCTCGTCGAGTGGATGCTGTCGTTAAACCTGGACATCCTGAACCAGACAAGATTGGCCACTGTCGATCCGTTTGAAATGATGGTGCGTGGCTCTCTTGACCTGGGAGTGGACGTCATCATCAGCGTTTTTCTCTTGAGATACGAGTTTCTTGATGGGAAGAGAGCTATGAAGGTTAGTGAACGAACTGTTATCAGTTTATTTTTTTATTTAGTTATTTACTTATATCTGGAGTGCCGTGTCAGCCAGTATTAGACATGGCATGGGCTTTAATAGTTGGCCATGGTTTGGGTGAATCCCTTGAAAGTTGTACTGCTCGAGTGTTGCACAACATACGCAGGAATATAGGTGGTGACTTGACACATGATAATAAGGAGACATGACACAGCAGGTGCTCCTACAGGCAGTGGGCGCAGTTAAATATTTGGTGGACGTTTATTACTGCTCGTCAAGCCTATATTTGCGTAGCGATGTCACTGGGTGCATTTGTTTCAACAAGGATATTGCCACGCGCTATTCTTATTTTCACTTTTGTTGTATTCGGTTTTCGCCCACAAAGACCGTCAGCAAAGCTCAACTCAAACCGCGCCTTATTGTTCTACAACCTTCGCGATTATTGTAGATCGTTTTGTTAAGATTGCGCGCAAGACGCGACCACTCGAGATTATTCCAGAGCGTGCGCGATGACCAGTGATAAGGCTAGAATGTTCGACGCGTGATGCATAAAAGCCGGCGCGTTCCAACGATGTCGAGTTGATCGACGGCCGACGCTCCGTTCGCCGCTATCTGTGCCAGTGCGTGTTACTGTAATCTCACTTTACGTTTCACGGCCACAAGTTAGGCCAAATAAAGAGTTTCTTCTTCGACAAGACGACCGTTGCCTTCGTCGACGTCACGACCACGTGACATCTGGTGGAGGTGCTGCTTCTTCCATGCTACGGACACCCCCGCGAGGCGCTGACCCTAGCCCGAGCCGCGAAGAAGACGACGCAAAGGACAACCCTGACCGTCGAACTAGCCGCAGGCAGAAAGGACTAGAGGCAGAGTACGGGCTGCTTCCCGAAAAAACCAGGCACCCACAAATCCCGACATCGACTACAGAGACGATGACCGACACCACGCAGCCCACGCCAATCCTTCTCCGGCAGCCCAAGGAGCCACCGACTTTCCGGGGATCATCACTTGAAGACCCAGAAAGCTGGCTGGAGACCTACGAACGAGTCGCTGCCTTCAACAGCTGGGACACCGAAGAAAAACTCCGCCACGTCTACTTCTACCTAGAAGACGCGGCGAGGACGTGGTTCGAGAACAGAGAATCGGCGCTACAAACCTGGGATATCTTTCGGACGACGTTCCTAGGCACCTTCACGAGCGTCGTCCGCAAGGAACATGCTGCAACTATCCTGGAGACACGTGTGCAGCTTCCTAACGAAAATATTGCGATCTACACGGAGGAGATGACCCACTTGTTTCGCCACGCCGACCCCAACATGACCGAAGAGAAGAAAGTGAGCTTCCTTATGAGGGGTGTGAAGCAAGAACTCTTCGCCGGATTGATGAGGAACCCGCCGAAGACGGTAGCCGAATTCGCATCCGAAGCCTCGACCATCGAGAAAACCCTCGAGATGCGGACACGACAATACAACCGCAGCTTCTCGGCCACAAGATACGCGGACGTCCAAGTGCTAGGAACCGCCGACCTGCGTGAGACGATCCGGGCGATCGTGCAAGAGGAGCTGCGAAAATTTCTACCTTCAGCGCAGCCCCAAGTGGATCCCATCGCTGACGTAGTACGACAAGAGATCCAGCAATCACTGGGCGTTCCTCAGGTTCGAGAGCCGCAGCTGCAAGCCATGAGCTATGCTGCTGCAGCCCGCCGTCACGCTCCTCCTCCAAGCCCACGCCAAGGCCCATCGCCACAGTATCGTCGCCTGACACCGCCGCCACCGCCATCGACGCCATACCGCCCACGTGCCGGCCAGCGCACCGCTCCGAGGAAGACCGACGTTTGGCGCGCCCCTGACCACCGTCCACTCTGCTACCATTGCGGAGAAGCAGGTCACACTTACCGCCGCTGCCAGTACCGCCAGATGGGACTTCGTGGTTTCGCCATCGACGCGCCGCGTCCACAGCGGGGTGAACGACCTCGCGACATCGCAGATTACCTCGCAGGAGCGCAATGGACGCCCCGACGACAGTCCCGATCGCCGTCGCCGGGACGCTACATGTCACCACAGCGACGCCAGTACAGTGGCCCTACTCGGGGCCGTTCCGCGAGCCCATATCCGGAAAACTAAGGGCAGCAACCGATGGAGGTGCGGTTGCTGTACGACGAACTACCGAAGATCCTCCGCCGCCGACGACGACGACGCCTCGACAGAGTCTTAAGAGCACGCCACAAGCCGATCGGAGCCCAGACAACGCAAGTTCGCGACCGGAGGAAGACCTGACGACACCACGTCGAAGCAGCGGAACAAGCCGACGAAGCCGTGATCCGACGCCGCGACCAAACCGTAACGCAAGACGACGAACTAGCGACCTGGACATCCTTATCGACGGCCACAACGTCACCGCTCTCGTCGATACTGGGGCCGACTATTCCGTCGTCAGTGGGCCGTTCGCCGCGAAGTTGAGGAAGGTTAAGACGGCGTGGGAAGGCGCCGAAATTCGGACCGCTGGAGGCCATTTAATAAGACCCGCAGGGGTCTGTACAGCAAGAGTCACTATCAATGATCGGACTTACCCTGCGAGCTTTGTAATCCTGCAACAGTGCTCCAGGGATGTGATACTTGGGATGGACTTCCTAAGTCAACATGGCGCCGTGATCGACCTGAGGTCTGAATCAATAACCCTAACCTCAGAAAACGCACTGCCGCCCCACACGACGCCAGCGACCAATGCTTTAAATCTTATAGAAGAGCAGGTCACCGTTCCGCCTTTCTCTAGCGTCATCATTTCCGTCGGCAGCGAGGAACCCGCAGACTTCGAAGGCGTCATCGAGGGTGATCAGCACCTGCTCGTGAACCGCCAGATTTGCGTCGCAAGAGGCATCGCCGAGTTGCGTGATGGCAAAGCAAAGGTACTGCTGACAAACTTCAGCCACGAATATAGGCACCTTAACATTGGTACGACGGTCGCCTACATCGAGAAGTTCGTGGACACCAGCGATGCTTTCGCCCTCTCCGATGCTACCGAACCTGCTTCGACGAATCGGCATCCCCACACAGATTTCGACGTCAACCCGAGCCTCCCGAAGCACAAGGAAGACCAGCTCAAAAAGTCTGCCCTTGCAATTCAAGGACTGCTTCTCGTCGTCGTCAAGAATTCGACAGACCCCAATCGCGAAACACCGCATCATAACAGAGGAAAATGCGAGGCCACTCCGCCAGAGCCCGTACCGAGTTTCAACGCGACAACGCGAGGTCGTAAAGCAACAAGTCGACGAAATGCTACGCGACGACATCATCCAGCCTTCCAAGAGTCCTTGGGCGTCACCCGTGGTGTTAGTGAAGAAGAAGGACGGAACCCTGCGTTTCTGCGTCGATTATCGCCGTCTGAACAAGATCACGAAGAAGGACGTATATCCTCTCCCACGTATAGACGACGCCCTGGATCGACTCCACAGCGCGAAGTACTTTTCGTCGATGGACCTCAAGACCGGCTATTGGCAAATCGAGGTCGACGAGAGAGACCGAGAGAAGACTGCCTTTATCACACCAGACGGCCTCTTCGAATTCAAAGTCATGCCCTTCGGTCTTTGCTCGGCACCTGCGACGTTCCAACGTGTTATGGACACTGTACTGGCCGGCTTGAAGTGGCAGACCTGCCTTGTGTACTTGGACGACGTCGTTGTGTTTTCATCAAACTTCGACGAACATCTCCGGCGCCTTCAAGCTGTACTTCAAGCAATCAAGGTCTCCGGACTCACCCTGAAGCCAGAAAAGTGCCGCTTCGCATACGAGGAACTTCTGTTCTTGGGTCACGTCATCAGCAAGTCTGGAGTTCGCCCCGACCCACGGAAAACTGCCGCCATCGCTGCCTTCCCGCCGCCCACCGACAAGAAAGCCCTACGCCGATTTCTCGGCTTGTGCGCCTATTATAGACGCTTCGTCAAGGAATTTTCACGCATCGCCGAGCCACTAACTCAGCTCACGAAAAACGACGTGGAATTCAAGTGGGGAGCGGCGCAAATGGAAGCATTTCAAGAATTGAAACGACGCCTGCAGACGCCTCCAATACTTGGGCATTTCGACGAACACGCCGACACGGAAATCCACACCGACGCAAGCAGCGGAGGACTCGGCGCCGTTCTTTTCCAGAGAACTGCCGGCGTGGAAAGGGTTATCAGTTATGCTAGCCGGTCGCTATCCAAGGCAGAAGCGAACTACTCTACAACAGAAAAGGAGTGCCTTGCCAGCATCTGGGCAACGTCAAAGTTTCGCCCCTACCTCTACGGCAGGCCCTTCAAAGTTGTGAGCGACCATCACGCCTTGTGTTGGCTAGCTAACCTGAAGGACCCTTCAGGTCGTCTCGCAAGATGGAGTCTGAGACTTCAAGAATTCGACGTTACCGTCGTTTCCAAGTCCGGACGAAAACACTCTGACGCCGACTGCTTGTCTCGCGTCCCCGTCGACCCGCCGCCACAGGATGACCAGGAGGATGACTTCTTCTTGGGAACCATAAGTGCCGATGACTTCGCCGAACGACAGCGAGCCGACCCGGAACTCAGAGGCCTTGTGGAGTACCTCGAAGGCAAAACCGCCATTGTTCCCAAGGCATTCAAGCGAGGACTCGCGTCGTTTTTCTTGCGAAACGGCGTTCTCACAAAGAAGAATTTCTCGCCACTTCGAGTAAACTACCTCCTCGTAGTGCCTTCAGCATTGCGACCAGAAATCCTGCAGGCTCTACACGACGACCCGACGGCTGGACACCTCGGACTTTTCCCGCACGCTCGCCAGAGTACAGGAAAAGTACTACTGGCCGCGCCTTGCCGCCGACGTCGCCCGCTACGTAAGGACGTGCAGAGACTGTCAGCGACGGAAGACACCGCCAACAAGACCAGCAGGCTTCCTTCAGCCGATCGAGCCTCCTCGGCGACCGTTCCAGCAGATCGGGATGGACCTCCTGGGGCCGTTCCCAACGTCGACTTGCGGAAATAAATGGATCGTCGTAGCCACCGACTACCTCACCCGCTACGCCGAAACAAAAGCCCTGCCCAAAGGCAGTGCCGCCGAGGTAGCCAAGTTCTTCGTTGAGAACATCGTCCTTCGACACGGCGCCCCAGAGGTTCTCATCACCGACAGAGGTACGGCGTTTACGGCCGACCTAACCCAGGCGATCTTGGAATACAGCCACACAAGCCACCGCCGGACCACTGCGTACCACCCACAGACCAACGGCCTGACCGAGCGTCTAAATAAGACCATCGCCGACATGCTGGCCATGTACGTCGACGTCGAACACAAGACGTGGGACGCCATCCTTCCGTACGTGACCTTCGCATACAACACGGCCGTGCAAGAAACGACGCAGATGACGCCATACAAGTTGGTCTACGGACGGAGCCCGGCAACGACACTCGACGTCATGTTACCAAACGTGACGGACGAAGAAAACATCGACGTGACCGCCTACCTACAGCGCGCCGAAGAAGCAAGACAGCTCGCCCGCCTGCGGATCAAGAATCAGCAGACGACTGACAGCCGCCGCTACAATCTTCGACGACGCTTCGTGGAATACCAGCCCGGCGACCGTGTTTGGGTGTGGACGCCGATACGCCGACGTGGACTTAGTGAAAAAAAGTCACAGTTTCACCGCAAGGGTGAAGCAATGAATGCGATAACAAAAAATTGTAATGTTATACGAAGTGAGGCTGGCAGCTAACTCTTTTTGGATCCGATCTCACGCAACTCTAGAAAACGCTTGTTTAAGAGAATTCTCTTCGCGTTGAAAGCGCAGCACGTAGAAGGGTACGCCGGCCCGGCCGCCGAGAAGGGGAGATGAGAAGGGGAGATAAAGCGCGCGCCCGCGCCCGCGCTCGTAAAATCGAACGTCGCCCCCCCCCCCCCCCCCGCCCGCTGTCGGCCGCCGAGAAGGGGAGATAACGCGCGCGCCCCCCGCTCGTAAAATCGAAGGTCGCTCGAGGGACCCCCCCCCCCCCCCTCGCGTCTTTTCACGCTCACGAACGACGGGCGGGCCCGGTTAGATATATACATATACATATACGGCAAATGACGCCGACGCGGACGCCGACGCCGACGGCGAAAACCAGCCGCGAGTGTCCATATAATTGCTATCGCAATAAAACTTCTTCGGCGATACTTCGGGCCGTACAAGGTGCTTCGACGTCTCGGTGCTCTGGACTACGAGGTCGTCCCGGACGGCATAACGAACTCTCAACGGCGCCGTGCGCGACCTGAAGTCGTCCATGTCGTGCGCCTAAAGCCGTATTACGCGTGTTAGCAAACCTGAGGACTGCACTTATTGCTTAATTATTGTACTTTCTTTCTTTATTGTTGTGATTTATTGTTGCATGCATTTTCCCCCGTGTTCTGTTTTAAGCATCGGGACGATGCCTTTTCAGAGGGGGGGCATTGCCACGCGCTATTCTTATTTCACTTTTGTTGTATTCGGTTTTCGCCCACAAAGACCGTCAGAAAAGCTCAACTCAAACCGCGCCTTATTGTTCTACAACCTTCGCGATTATTGTAGATCGTTTTGTTAAGATTGCGCGCAAGACGCGACCACTCGAGATTATTCCAGAGCGTGCGCGATGACCAGTGATAAGGCTAGAATGTTCGACGCGTGATGCATAAAAGCCGGCGCGCTCCAACGATGTCGAGTTGATCGACGGCCGCCGCTCCGTTCGCCGCTATCTGTGCCAGTGCGTGTTACTGTAATCTCACTTTACGTTTCACGGCCACAAGTTAGGCCAAATAAAGAGTTTCTTCTTCGACAAGACGACCGTTGCCTTCGTCGACGTCACGACCACGTGACAATATACAATAACAGTGATGATCGACTAAAAAATTACACCATCTCCCACTAAAGGGAACCATGTGTAGATGTGAAACAGCGGGCGCTAACGCTTACACTGGCGGTGGCGTTGACCCTGGCGCTCTTCGCAGCGTTGCGCAGGAGAGAAAACTGGGGAGGCGCAAAGCACGCAGTGATGGACCGGTGTTTCCTACTGGAACATGCCAATCGCTGCTAATGGGCAATGAGAGACAGAAGAATCCGACTGGACACAGAGACCCGCAGTCCGCTTTTAGTCAATGCGCACGCTGCAAATTTTTAGTGTTTAACAACGCACAGGAGAAATCTCCCACCGGCACCACCTTGGAGGTCAAGATCCAGTGCCATATATACGGGGTGGCCAGTGAACGGTTGTGCAGCGCGAGCAGTCGGTTTTTTCAACCAAGAAACTCGCTAGCAGACGCTGCCTGCGTCGGTGTCGCGAGGCGAGAGAGGGGGGGAGCGTAGGAGAGGAGAGAGAGGGGTGACGCGCATGCGCAGTGGGAGTGTGGACGCCGCGGGCAGGGATGCCTAGAGGAGAGAGGGGGGAGCGTAGGAGAGGAGAGAGAGCGGGACGCGCATGCGCAGTGGGAGTGTGGACGCCGCGGGCACGGATGCCTGGAGGAGAGAGGGGAGCGTAGGAGGGGAGAGAGGAGGGGAGGCGCATGCGCAGTGAGGGTGTGGTTGCCGCGGGGAGGGATGCCTAGAGGAGAGAGAGAGGGGGGAGCGTAGGAGAAAAGGGGAGGCGCATGCGCACGCGCAGTGAGGGTGTGGTTGCCGCGGGGAGGGATGCCTAGAGGGGGGGAGAGGAGATTTTATATGCGAAGCATCTTATGCTCGGGGCTTTGTCCGTCCCTCCCGCGCCCCCCCCTTCCCGCGTCCGGCCACTCTCATGAAGTAGGGAAGCACCCATTATGCCAACCAGAACACTCTAGTAATATGAAGGCCGTCAACCACTACTACAGTCATCAGAGTCATGGCCGAGAGCACAGAGAGGCTGCCTAGCAATGGCTAGGAAGGTGGTGTCTGTCGCCCAGGTTGACCCCATTCCTTGAGTCATGGCCGAGAGCACAGAGAGGCTGCTTAGCAATGGCTAGGCAGGTGGTGTCTGTCGTCCAGGTTGACCCCATTCCTTAATCTTGCTTGCATGTGTTTGGAGGGGACTTAGTCCGTCCCTCCTTCCCGCGTCCCACACCACCACAGCGCATGCGCGTCCCCTCCCCCCTCTCTCTCCTACGCTCACCCCCTTTCTCTTCTCTAGGAATCCTATACACTACGGAGCGGCCCCCCGCGTCCCACAGCGCATGCGCGTCTGTGTGAACGAAGAGTCGCACAACAATCTCTACAAGACGGAGAAGACGCATTTCCCAGACGATTGTGGTTACAGTTCGACGTTCCCACAACGGGGAAGCTCGCTCGACTTCGCTCCAACCACGCAATCAGCGAGGCTAAACGAGCGAGTCTAAACGCGGCTATAGCACTGCTAAACAGCGGGTCCCTAAACGCACACCCCAGAGACATCGAACGTGATCGCGTCCTAACCAAAGCGGACATCCTGTGTCTCACAGAAACGTGGAACGCCCCAAGACCGACGATCAACGGCTACGAAGCGATCGTGTGCACTGAAGAGGCAAGACGTCCTGCCGGTGGTGTCGCCATATACGTCAAACGCCATCTCCACGCAAAAGCCTTAGATCTACAACCTACCGGCCAAGAAAACAACGGAGAGCACTCGGCCGTTACAATCTACTTTGACAACCACAACATCATAGTCATGGCAATGTACCTCGCACCCAACATCTTCAGAGAGAACGTCGAACGTTACCTAGAGAAGGCCATGGCACAGTACACAATGACATACAGCCACACACTCTTCGTACTTGCGGGTGACTTCAACGTGGATATAACGACGAACGACTGGCTCGTCCACCACATGATAGATGTGTACTCGTTGCGCCGCATTTCCGACGACAACATACAACCGACAACCATAAGGGGAACGTGCATAGACCTCATCTTAGCAAACTTCACAATGAAAACTCTTCAAAAGCAACCCCTGACGCTACACTTCACCGATCACAAGGCCGTCGTCTTCAAAGCGCCCCGTGCACCGACGCAAGGAATCGCACACGTTCCCTAAATAAACACGCAACCACCACATTCTCCGTCTTCTCTTATACATTCTCATTTATCCTCTCAATAAAATTCCCGCTCAAGCTAACCATCTCTCCGCTGCTTCGCATCCACACATGCTTCCCTTTAGCGGGAGATGGGTAATTTTTTTTATTTTTATTTTTTTAAAGGGTTTGCGCATGCGCAGTAAGTGTGGTCACGCGGCACACCACCACCACCACCACCACCACCGGATTAAGCTTCGCCATAAGATGCTTCACATCTAAAAATTAGTTTCCCCGCAACGGCTAAGCAAGGGATGCGACAGCAACCAATGGGAATGATACGAGAAGTAGCGGTAGCAGCTGGTTCCCCTACCATCTGACCGGGCGCAACTAGTCAGAACGCTGGCTAAATTAAACGCATGCACTGCAGCTAGCAAAGTAATCTTCGTGCTGACTATCGCGTCAACAGAAACTAGATTTATGAAAACAACACTTAAAAATTTATCAGCCGCCTGCCGATCTTCATCAAAACATGACGCGTGCCGAAATTACGCAGTTCTTAGGGGACGTAAAAAACTGCCGGTCACCTTGTTTCCTCCTCGCTTTAACCGCGAGGAGGCAACAAGGCGAACCTCACACTCTTTCACTCGCATGTAGAACACACGACATTCGAGGTGATGTTATCGTCCCTGTGATTTTTACTGAACCCATGGTGACGGTGACGGGAAGAATGCCGACTGTTCGTAGAGGTAATTATCTCATATGTACAGTCATCATATCTCATAATGAGTATACTTGAATAAATTTATCAGAGCGTGCTCCTCATGCATGTATTGTGATGCTGAAGTCCATCTGTGGTTGATTAAGCGCAGACGCAACGGGAATGGGGAATTAAGAGGCCCAAGACAGGTGCTGCACCTCTAAATTTTTCGTCCCCGTGCCATGTGCACTGCGTAAGAAAAGGATGAATGCAAACCAACTGGCTCATGTTTCCATTCTTGTGCTGCCGAAGTATAACAGCTAAATAATAGCTACTGCTCAACGCATAAGAAAGTTCTTGAAATTTATACTGATGAATTCGAAGCCGACTCAAAGGTTAACGTCGCTTGCGTAAAAAGTGTAATGAAGTGCCCTATCGCTCTCTCGCGGACCGCGAATAAATACTGCTACATAGTGCCGTTAATTTTGTGACAGCACATACAGGTGGCAATGGGAAGTTCGCTAGTGTGAATACAAAGCCACCTTCGCATGGATCGCAGCCGCAGCTGTCAACTGCGCGTGCTAAATGAAGCTACTATGTACAGCTTCCCAAATGTATATATATATATATATATATATATATATATATATATATATATATATATATATATATATATATATATATATATATATATATATATATATATATGCGTGTGTGTGTGTGTGTGTGCGTGTGTGCACAAGCAATCTTTACAAGGCACACAAGCTTGCCAGGTAACAATTGCTAAAATCATCCTGCAATATAATGGTCAGCGTAGGTATCATAGCTCCAAGTTATGCAACAATCTCGCCATGAATTTGTTTTTTGGCTGGCAAGGCGACATGATGAGGTGTGACAGCCGCAGCTTAGGCGGGAACGCATTTCAGAGATGCATGTCGAAGCCTTTTTGTAGATGGACGCTGTTTTAGTGAAAAGGGAGTCTTGTTGCGCTTCGCGAACAAGCGCCTTTGAACAACCGTGGATAGGCACCGTTCTACTAGTTCGGGTTGGTCGCATGGCAAGGACACATCGCTGCGATTCGCACTGCACAGATGCGCCCGAATAATGTTTTCGGCATCAAAATCTTTATCGCACACGCAAACGTACCTCGACTTAAACAAGAAACCGCCTACCACTTGTCGCGGACTGGCTCACTTCCACCTGTATCTTAGTTCGGCGTCAGCTGGTGGACAGGACAAAGAGGCTTGTTTTGCGGATGCCCTTGTGAGCGGAGCGGCAATAGACCCAGCAATTGTCAGTAATCGCTTGTCGATATTTGAAGGCACATGCTGAGGCGCAACAGGGCATAGCAACACGCCGCCCTGACGTTCGGCTAAGAGCCATGACTCCTCTGTGATTCACCATCGCCTTCCTTGTTGCCCTCCTAGCTGCGCTATCGCCACTGCCTGCAATCTGGGGGGCACCATATGAAACCTCTTACAGCATTACACGAGGGATTCATTACCACAATGAAAGTATTGAAGAACTTGCACGATATGACGAAGCAGTGAGTGTGGCGGGCCAGTCAGCCGTAGGAGAAGGCAGTCTATAGCAGCGCCGAGCGCAGGTCGTGTGACACTGGTAATGACGTTCTAGATTTACTGACTCAATCGCTGAGGCTTTCCCTCGGCTCCACTGGCTGTTGGTGTTTGGAAGACTGAGTTAGTCAAAACCACGCATAATTTAGACGTTTCGCTTTGCGTCGACCCCGAAGGCTGATTATGAGCACTATGAGGATTTGTTTTTCAATTCATCTACAGATGTCCGTCAGTGAGGAAGAGCTTAAATCGCTAAAATGGCGGCTCAAGCTACCAGAATCGTCAAACCTGCGCCACTACCGGACGTATCTCCTACTCTTTGGTGCGAGGCCGAAGCAAGACGAGGAACTCGCATCGAAATTACTCGGCTACGAAAGAGCACGTAAGAAAATTTCCTTGCCTTTTAGAGCGATAGCCTCCAATCTTTATCTTTCAGTGTATTGTGACGTACAGAAAGTATCATGTCAGCGGCCCAGCTGCGCGTCCACTCCGTCTCACGAGAGGCAGCGCTCTAGTGATGTTGAGAGAAAGCGCCGTGCCGGCGCATAGGAGGAGGATGGAAATAGTGGCGGCTCCCGTAGAACTTTCTGTAAACGGCAGCGCTACAATCGCAGTGCTCTCTCGCGCCTTGTGTAGGTCGCCGCGTGGGCTCGGAGCTGCATTCCACAGAGCTATGGGTCGAACGAAGCTTTCGTCATCACATTCTGACGAAGTTGCGAGCTTCCCTAGTGATTATCTTCCTTTTCTTTTAAAACATATTTGTACGAACGGATGTATGTGCTGTTCTTAGGAAGCTGCTGCAACGTCATTGCTGTGTGACCTAGTGCTTGTAAATGTGTAATTGTTTTAATGCTTACTCAGCGATACAGTGTCTCCCTCTATCGATCGTGCTGTCTGGTAGGGCGACCATCGCCCCAAAGAAATGAAATTATAAAACAAAATAAGCTTTCACTGTGGTCGTGTCTGGCGGCAAGTCACGTTAACTTACGAAATATTGCGCGGCAGTTGCGTACTGTTGTACTAGGCGTGACATTATGCTAGTGCTTAATGATTGGGCCATCTAAAGCTGCTCGCCTGTTACGAAGAGATTAGAATTATAATATCATCATCAGGTACAACGTAAATAGGATTTGCAGCTTCCTAAGTGCTCATGTTAATTCGTGACGATCGGTGGTTTCATAGCTTAGTCGCAAAAACATGATTTAGGGCGTAGTAGCTACTGTAAAAATGCACTTCCACTCGGTGCCCCAATGAAACAAAATGTATAATCACGACAAAGGGGGAGAGGTCGACATAGAAGGCATCTCTGGACTAATACATTTAATTGGAGGAAGGAAAAAAATTGGGGGGCCCTTAAGCTTAGCCTTTAAGAGTTGAACGCGATAGCGATATCGTGCACTTAGGGCGTACTTCAACCGCTGAGTGCATACTATGTAATGGGTAACATGCTTTAAACCGTGAGCAGTATGCGCGTGAAATGTTTTCGAACTTGCTATGCACCCACTTCGTGGTCTTAAGGAAATAGGCGCACTAACGTGTGTGCCTTTTGTAATGGGTGGCCGGCTTTAAACCACGATGTCGTTATATTCACATGTTCTGACGCCCGATGGCAATGTACGCATGTACCACGCAGTATTACTGCGATATTACATGTTGTGTTGTGACGCCTGTATACAGGACACATGTGTTTGTCAGTGGCGTAGCCAAGGGGTGGGTTCGGGGGGTTCAAACCCCCCCCCCCCCCCGAAATTTTTCAATTTTGCTTGCGTATATATACACGCACACATACAAACGCACGCACGAACATACATAAAGCATGGTTGAACCCCCCCCCCCCCCCCCCCCGAAAAAAAATTTCTGGCTACGCTCCTGGTGTTTGTAAAGCATGAAAGTTATTTTCACTGCATTTCCAAGCAGAGGAAGTTATTTTCACTGTATTTCCAAGCAGAGGCGTGGTTGTGTGGTAGAACATCTGCTTGCCACGCAGACGGCCTGGGTTCGATCCTCACTCGGACCCGGAAATTTTTATTATTTATTTTATTTGCTTCTTTCTTGATTTTTCGCTCACGGACAAGATGATGATTTTTCGCTCACAACCAACCACGCCGACGCCGACACGGACGCCATTGCCGGTGTCTCTGCGAAACGAGCTCTTTAACGCTATCGCGTTAAAATGTAGTGACAGAGGTAGACGAAGGTACGATTGATGTTAGGTGAGTTACAGTACAAACGTTGTTCTCTGCTGCGGGTGTGCTATATGCGCAGACTTCATAGAACAGATCTTGCTCTGCGGGTGGGCATCTAAAACTCTCTTCAGCAGGCGCGTAAAGTTACGTATGGTGTGGTCAATATGGTTTCATGCACCCACAACAGCTTAGCTATAATATATAACATTCCCATATTGTCTTGCCTGAGTCAGCAGATTAATGACGTCGCAAACCAAATCACTGTACGTGGTGCATTGCTTCAATTAGCTATTTATTAGTTCAAGTGCCGGCTTGAAGTCATAAGATCATACCCATTCATAATAAGTTTACAACTTGCTCTAAGGTAGCTCTTACAGTTTATGCGCATATGACAACGTGTGAACAGTAACTCGCGCCTTACTATACTCCCCTGACATGACAGCTTCCTCACCTCTGTCTCTCCCCTGGAATGAGCGATGAGTTCACATAATCTACCACGCACTTACGCCAATGACGTCGTGCACAGCTCTGGAATGTGACACACACTACAGTCATGGTTTTGTTCGCTTCAAATCTTTTAAAGGTATCGGTGAGTGCATGAATACCACGTGGTAGATGACGTGAGCTGTAAAAAAAGACTTTCCCCCTTGATGTCATGGCTATAAGCGGCGCTTGGTAACAATTCTGGCTTTACATGCAGAGACACAAGATAAAGGAAACGGGAAACTGCCGCCGTAGCTGAATTCGTACAACATCGAGCGCGTTATCCGAAGGTTGCAGCTTCGGCCACTACAGGCGGCAAGTTGCCGTTTCGTCCACTTCAATTTTGTTACATTGGTATTAAAATTATAACACTACAGTCAGACTTAAAATGTCTCATATACATTCTTTTTTTAGTCATTTTCTGTTCGTGTCATGAGGCTTTCTGCGAAAAAATTAAATATAGCCCTTGATCCATTCCCCCCTTTTTTCATTCTATATTAAACAAACTGGACACTCCAGTCTGTGTCATGTGACTCATTTATCCATGATATTTTAAGGAGTCATCTGGCTCCCGTTGCAATAGTGGTCTGTCCCTTCACTCCAAGGAAATCGAGCTTCACCACAACAGCGCGCTGACTCTGAACCTCAAGGAAGTCCTATGAAACATTAACATGCTTGAATCCCTCTGCAGAATGATGCATGAGCTTACCACGACTTATTATACGAGGTGTTCTGTGAAGATTCTTCGGGCATATGTTGTGTTCTCGGCTTTAAGTTGCTGGAGTGAAGTGCACTTCCTTCGAATGTTTTATATATATATATATATATATATATATATATATATATATTTCCGATTTCATCTTTTCTACAGTTTATAACAAACTGGACAGCGAAAGGTACGGGATACAATGGGAGACCATTCAAATTGGTAGACTGGGAGGACACACAGCGCCAGCCGTGTCTTCAGGTAGGTGGGCGTGTAGCAATGGTACCTTTACCGCTATGAAAAACACGTGTTTTTAATGTCCTATTTTTTAAGAGTAAGAAGAGGGCACTGAACACAACGCATTGCAAATGATCCTTACAAATGTCTGACCTAATTATTGCGCACGATCAAGATGCCATACAAGACTGGTGATTATGCGTGTTACTTATATGGCATCTAGGGAACTAAAATTATTACGTGCTTTTTCATGCGCTTGTGCAATCACGCCAAGTTAAAAAAAAGCGCAGAACGCGGTTTGGCGAATTCTTCGAATTGGTGTAGATCGTTCGAGGTGCTCGTTTGTTCGTTCATTCGAGGGTGATCAGGAGAACAGACACACCACCTTTGTAATCGACAGGGCCATGGATGGCACGTGAGTTAGCGATCACTTAGACTGGTCGCCGGAGCTGCACCGGAGCTGCACAAGCTGAAAGCTGTATCAGCCATTCTCAATGACACATTGCGTATATGATTTCTTTTCTCAACGCGACTATAAAAAATGTCATGATAAAACAAGGGGTATAGGAAATATCAGTATTTTTTTTAAATAGAAAGTTGTATCCACACAAAAAGCTGTGGTCCCTCCACTTGATGCCCTTTAGATATCTAAGAGTTTTTGTCATGCGCTGATTTGGCAAAGCAGAAAAAAAATGTTCCTTCGTCACTTAAACCATAGAAGTTCGCTTGAGCTTCTCATTTACATAGTGATACTTCTATATAGAAAAAAAAAGCCGGCAGATCCCACGCACTGTGGGAATCGATGTAATGCGAAGCAGCCAGGAAGGAGCAAATCATGCTTTACATAATTGGCATGTCATGTTTTACATGTTAGGACCTGTCATTTATGTTCTTCATACAGCCACGTCGCGCAATGCCAATTTTGGTGTATATCAAGCTAACGAACTCGACGCAAGCGCACCATGAGCGTGGCATGCAAATGGCGTTGAAGATGACATGCATGCCAGGATTTTCATGTTACCACCTGCCACTTATGTTCGTCATACAGTCACGTCACTCAATCCCAAATTTGGTGGATATCAAGCTAACAAAACGGCCGCGAGCGCGCCATGAGCGTGGCATGCAAGTCATGTCGCACATGACATGTCATGATTTCTATAGGACCACTTGTCATTTATGTTCGCCATACAGTCACGTCACTCAAGCCCAAATTTGGTGTATATCAAGCTAACGAGCTCGACGCAAGCGCAGCATGAGCGTGGCATGCAAATGGCGTTGAAGATGACATGCATGCCAGGATTTTCATCTTACCACCTGCCACTTATGTTCGTCCTACAGTCACGTCACTCAATCCCAAATTTGGTGGATATCAAGCTAACAAAACGACCGCGAGCCCGCCATGAGCATGGCATGCAAGTCATGTCGCACATGACATGTCATGATTTGCATATGACCACTTGTCATTTATGTTCGTCATACAGTCACGTCACTCAATCCCAAATTTGGTGTATATCAAGCTAACGAAACGGCCGCGAGCGCGCCATGAGCGTGGCATGCAAGTCATATCGCACATGACATGTCATGCGTTCTATATGACCACTTGGCATTTATGTTCGTCATACAGTCACGTCACGCAATAATAAATTTGGTGTATATGAAGCTTGCGAAACGGCCGTCAGCGCACCATGAGCGTGGCATGTAAATCATGTTGTACATGACATGCATGTCATTATATGCATGTCATTTATGTTGGTCATGCAGAAATGTCTCATCGTACCAATTTTCGGATATATCAAGTTAAGAAAACGGCCTCAGGAGCACTACGGCCATGGCGTGTAAATCATACATTTCATGACAAGTTATTCATGGTTTTCATGATATGACCACCCATTCATGTTCGTCATACAGTCATGTTATGCCATACCAAATTTGGTATAAATGCCATTAAGGATACGGCCAGCAAAGCGCAAAGTCGTTGGCGGCTAGATAGATAGATAGATAGATAGATAGATAGATAGATAGATAGATAGATAGATAGATAGATAGATAGATAGATAGATAGATAGATAGATAGATAGATAGATAGATACGCTCAAAGTCGCCGAAGTTCGCTAAGAAATGCTTCGTATTTAATAAGACAGATGAGATATTGAAGCTGCAATTGACGATGAGCAAAGCGAAGTTATTTTGCGTGGAAACCATGCATAAAGTGGCAATAGAAATAGGCTTTTTGCGCAGAGGCAGTTTTGTTTGTAAGAAGCGAATATCTCTTAGTTTATACTCCTAGGTAAGGTAACGTAACTAGCCACACCACGCCGCCTCTGCGTAGGCCACAGTGACAGCTAGGACGCTGTATTTCTCAACTACAGTTTCGTTTCTTTTGTCTGTACCATGGTATGTATGACGCTTCTTTATTTTGGAACTGGGAAGCACACTGTTGGCGCAGGAGTACTCGGTATTCTGTGTATTCAAATTTTGTTCACTATTCAAGAACTAGCATCAGAATGTTCTGGAAAGAACTACTTTGGAGCAGACAAAGGAATGCGCCAGGAACAGACAACCGGTTCAAAAGGGTTGTCATTCATTCACGGCTGCTCGACGTCAGAAGTGGTCGACCACACTAAGACGCAGCAGTCAAATAACATAAAGCTACGCCTTCGATTGATGACCTCGATAACGTGCCGGCCTTTGAGGCAATGATTATTTGCGAATTTAGGACCTGTGCGGATCCATGGGGTCCAGGATGACTACTACAGCGATTTCGACAAATGTCCCAAACCACCACCATCCTGGAAGCGAAAGCGCCGCACTCATTATGGTCGTGGTTCGACCGCCATCTGAACAAGGTCGCTTGCGCCTGAGCTTCCAGTTTGACCCGACAAGTCATTGTGTACGCTGAATATCGATCCCTGAAGGAGTTGCTGATAAATGTCGCCGAAAACGACGGCGTCCACCTGTGGAGTGCTGCTAGACTGCCAGACATGAATAACGAAAGCAGATACTTTGATCGTTCCGCAGGTTATGCAGCGCCCGCAAGAGTACCTCTATTCTCGTTGTTACTGTTGTATCTCCTACCAGATGCCTGGATGGCACCGTAACAGTAACGTTAATCAATGTTAGAATATCTGGCTGCTGTAGGACATTGACATTATATCCGGTTCAGAATATATAAGCATCTTCTCTGATTACTTTAAAGATATTAAGTGCAGTTAAATTTTTTTTTGCATGAAATTAACCTGTTTGATTACGATGAGATTCAGCCGTCACTTTGATCAAAAACTACAATCATGCCCACTTGTCGTAAATAAATTCGTGCTTAATGATTTTTCGAACCAACATTTTTGCTCGTCGTATGTCGCTGAAGGAGTATTTCGGAAATAGCAAATGCTTTAACATAGCTTACTTTAGGATCGGCACCACATCATGGCATATATAATGCTCCAGCTCTATATTTTTCTCTATTCACTTCATATTTAATTTGCAAAGAACGATAAAACGCAAGTTATTAACCCGTAACAGTCTGTAGAGTGATAAATCAAGCGCAGGAAAGTTAGTATATACCTTCCTGATGAGGTCGCGTTTAAATATTGGTCAATTGACTAGCCAGCACTATAGCATTAACCCGTGTGGTCGCTTGCTCTATATTGCAGCATTTTTCTGTACAACTTCACCACACAGATTATTCAGGAGAGGCTTTTCAGTGGATACGTGATATCAACTACTGGAAACGTAGGACATTTCTAGTCATCCCATGCTGATCTAGTAGGGAACCGTGTGACAATCGATAAACTAGTGCAAAAGGAAATTTTGATGTTAACAGCTGTGCTGGTTAGGGTCTGACCAGGGCTGAGCAAAGATACTTTGAAATTGTATCGCGATACGATACAAGATACTCGGGCAAGAAGTATTGGAGATACAGATGCAAGATACTTCCGGAATGAATGTATCCGATACGATACTTCCAAATTGTATCTTAAGATACTTCGATACATTTGTAAATTTGTTATTATAGATCTATATAATGACGCTGCAAAAACCTATGTACAGAAGTGTTTGCTTGAAAATGTCTTAACAACGACCAACTTTGTTTATTTTAATGAAATATATGTTTGAATCCCGAAAGTTATGTTTTTCTTGCTTAATGTATATTAGTTTCATTCCGACACAAGTTATTGGCATTTGTTTACTTGACACTTTTCTATTTGATGGGTGTCGCTGCTCTACTTGGCGACCAGCAAGTGGGTTGCCGTCTAATAGCGAGAACTTCAATAAGAAGCCTCCGCAAGATGGCCAAAAACCGGTGCACAGGCTTACCTTGTCCGTAAGCGTATTACCGTTTTCGTAGTACCCGATCACCCTACAGGTGTAGAGCAGCGACAACGCTGGTAGCGATATTTTTTGTGAAGCATCATGTGAAGACGATAACTACCGAGTCAGCGCTCACAGTTCACTCAGGACATAAAACTGCGGTGATTTTTCATGTTCTACATTGCGTAAAGTGTTCGTTAGCAGCATATTCACTAACGTGCAATCTTTTACCATTTCTTCTCCGAGAGAACTTCGCCCAGAAGCTTCTCAGATGTATTTTACGTGGCAAAAAGCGTCGCATGATATCACTGCTAGTCACACTATTGCAACTTCTAGCCTGCTTATCTGCTTTTCTGTAACACAAAAAAATGGACTTTACAGGGACCTAAAAAAAAGGAAAGCGAATATACCTAAGTCAAATAGCAAGGCAATTCCGCAATAAAAAATGTCTGTGAATAAGTACACAGGGTATTTCACGTAAGGATAAGCAAATATTTAAAAAATAGCGTTTAACTATGACTGAACAAAACCAATGGCATATAGTTTACCGTTACGTGGCGCTCGTTCTGGTATTTTTATATTGCGCTTACGTGGTTGATTTACTGTGGTCAATTATGCAAAATTCTTAATATTCACTTTAGGGCAGAGTGCGCTTCGTCACATCGTAGAACGCATTTAAAAATGACCGAAGCAATTGTTTTTTGGCGGAGTACATTCGCCATGGCAAATATTTTCTGGCTTTTAAAGAAAGCACACGAAATATCAAATAAAGCCACCTGGCTGCGCTCATGCGCTATCGTACTGCAGCGCTCTTAAACACGCTTGGAGCGAAACAACCGCCGCGCGGGCTGTCAGCTTGTCGCTTCTCAGGGACGATGGTGTTTCTTTGCCGTGTGTGGCGGTCAGAAATTTTGACGCGCTGTGGAGCCGATGCCTAAGCCACGGCCGCTCATTGCGCCGCGGTCCGCTTGCCGGTTGTGTCGCTCGAAGCAAGTCTTTGAGCGTTGCAGCACAATATATAAAGCGTGCGAGTGCCGTAACATGGTCATATTTCTCCGGCTCTCTTTAGACGGCGGAAGAATCACTACTATAGCATGTACCTTTACACAAAAAAATCACATCTGTCCTTTTAGAATTCCCTATAAAACGTAAAGAAACGCACTTGGCCCCAAAATAAATAACAGAACTGTTACATTCTTCATCTTAGTCAAGAAATTAAGCGCAGTATCAAAATACCCTAATGAGAGCCACATGGCAGTAAACCCCATCGTTGGTTTTATTCAGTTGAGGTTAACTTCTTCTTTGCAAATATTTGGTTCTAGTTACGTGACACCCTTTATAGACACGATAGAAGTGGCACCCCTAAAAGCTATGAAAATAGAGCAGATGTATCGTCAACTAAGGTGTTAAGGACATCCAAAAAAACTCAGTGCCCACGGAAAATAGACTAAAGGGCTCGTGGGGACGCGGATGAGAAAACCGTAGTACTTGGTATTATGTTTCTAAAATCCCCTTTCCAACGACTTTAAGATTTGTAGTTATAATTTTCATTATTATTATGTAAACTCCATTTTGCTGTTTTATTAAATCGTAAGCAGAATTTTCGTTCCTGTAAGCACTAGGCACGCTCAGATTATTTTACCGTTGCCCTAACATCGCCTGAACAGTAAACTCACATGGAATGTAGGTATGTAAAAAGTAACAATGACGCAGACAAATAAAAATTAGAATAAGTAACAGAAGGAATAGTGGAGGAGGTTACAGAAGACTTATTACAGTTAACAAAGTAAAAAAGAACAAACTACACAGTGGCCTAGGAAATGTGTGGAATGCAAACGGAGGACAGCAAAGAGAGCACTTGTGCTAACAATCAAGCTATCATTAAAAAAAACTTCTTCCGTAATTTAGCACGAAGAACAAAGATACAGTACGCCAAAATATCACCTGTTACGTAAATGCTTGTACTACTGCATATAGCATTGACACCGGTGGTGGGACGGTTGTTATAATCTAATTTGCATATAAGTCACATAGTGTGCAACTCAAGCTTACATCGACGAGATCTGTGAAACCTCTGTGTGAAAGCAGCGAGACACAAAGCAAGCCCATTTTGCATTTTTGACAATTTGTAACAAAGTACCACGCAAGACAATTTCAATAAGAACACTTTAGCCGCAACCGAATTTGAGCGAAAGACGCCGCACGCATTGGAGTACGCAGCACAGTACCACGGCTACAAACAAGGTTCATGGCATCGACACAGCTAAAAAGAAAGAAAAAAAAGAGAAACAAAAGGTCGGCTGCACGTAGACGTTCGCGCGCTTGTTTTTGTCGAGATGGCTCGAGCGCCATCACGTGACCCTGCTCCACCAATAAAGACGCGTATAGACCTTATTTCCTATGCTCACTGGAACACTCTGGCGGAAAGACAAATGAATATCACTGTCGTCAGCTTCATTGAGGTGGCTTAGTGGCAGCAGTATCTGCTTGAGAAGCAGAGTTCAGCCGACGTTTGTTGTTTCGCAGGGTGGCGTTTCTATAGCAGTATCTTGTATCTTAAAATACACGATACATTATTGAATGTATCGGAAATACAGATACACATACTCGTTTTGCGAGAGGTATCGCGATACAGATGCGAGATACCCGAAGAGTATCTAAGATAGTATCTAAGATACATGTATCTTCGATACTGCCCAGCCCTGGGTCTGACTATGTCAGCGGTGTGTCTGTGATCGCCCAACAGAGTGCAGAGATGGTACCGAGCATTTTTCGCGCTGGGTCACATGGCCCTGCTGTGGAGTGAGAGACTAAAAGTCGTTCTTGGGGTAGTTGGTGCGTGGTTTAATAAATATAGGAGGCAAAACTAACGAGGACAATCTAATAAATATAGGAGGCACAAAGGAACGAGAACAATCTAATAAATATAGGAGGCACAAAGGAACGAGGTCCTGTCGTTTCTTGTCCTCATTCCTTTGTGCCTCCTCTACTTATTAGGCTGAGAGTTAGGCTCCATATGAAGCGAAAAAGGGCGGTCACTCGTCTGGAGTTTCTAGAGAGAGGCTCGCTCGTATAGGAAGAAAATTAAGGGCGTCATTGTACACTTTCTCGAATGAAAAGCAGCTGTGCATGCAACGACGCCTCGTCAAACATGCTTGGCAAGCCGGGCTTGACATGAACAGCAGCAGCGCTTGCAATTATGTTCTCGTTCCAGCCCATCTGTGATAGTAACAATCGCTTTCGACCAGTCGCCCAGTCGGAATAGGTTACGGCGGCACTGGAATGCCACTGTTGCGTTCTAGCGCAGCCGTTAGTAAAATATCATGGGAAGAACAAAGAAACCCTTCACGTATTCTAAGATGCACCCTTAGCGTAAACTGCCGGAAGTTGGAAGCAAATGTAATGCACATGGGCGTCGGCAGGATTTTGTCTTGGGGGGGGTGCAAACCCATGTGGAATCGCGGCTGGGGGGAGGGGGGGACCACTGGTGTAGCTGGGGGGGGGGGGGGCAAGGGCTGGTGTGGCTTGAGGGGGGGGCAAGTGCCCCTTTTGCAACCCCCCTGCCGACGCCCATGGTAATGCTTGAAGAAAGGGGCCACAGCAGATGCGACAGTACAACAAAGCGCTACTACAACTAGATACAATAGTAAGAGTAAGAAGTGAATAACAATGATAGAACACAGAAATACTTATAAAATCTTGCGAATCACAAGAATAAAATATCCTACTGATGGGTGTTATCTACTTCACTGTTTCGACGGCTTTCACAGAGTTGATCTGGCTAAATTTATTTTCTGATGTTCTGCCGATTACTTCAAAACGTCGATTGATTGTTACTTATGGCATACTTTAAGGAGTGGCAATTTCAGCAATTTGTGCAGCCCGACAAAGCAGTGCTACATTTAAGCCATCTCGCGTGCTCTGTGTTGTGATCGTGCTTGAATCACATGTCCATACCCTTTTTATTGAACAAGTTCACAGCAAGAAAACCGGTCTCCTAAAGTGGCCAGGCCTTGTTGACTATCTCCAAGTCCTAACCTTTTCGAACGTCATAGCAGTTTCTAATATTTCAAATGCTTCTTTCGATTGCATTCCACTGCATGTCTGGTAAATCTCTAATGTACATATGCCGGGGAGGTAAGCGTCGTTGCCGAAGCAAGCCAGCAGGTATTGACCCAACTCGCGTGTTGTCGGTGACGTTCTTCATCCCACAAATAGGTTCTGTAGAATCCGATAAGTAGGCGGACGCATTAAGACAGGAAAATTGACAACCAACACTTGTGTGGTAGTGAATTTAGAAATAAGTAAACGCGCCCATTACCCACCGGGCCACTTACGTGAGCAAGGAACGCGTGATTTGGTGGTTTCACTGGAAAGCTAGATTACTCGGCCTAAACGTCACGGATTCATGACCACGTTCCTCTACGGCAGGGGTCTCAAACACGCGGCCCGCGGCCCGCACGTGGCTATGTTCGTCCCATATGTTTTAGACGTGAAGCATCTTATGGCGAAGCTTAATCCGGTGTGCGGCGTGACCTCCCTTACAGCGCATGCGCAAACCCTTTAAAAAAATACATAAAAAACCTCCTTTCCCCCTCTCTCTCCTCTAGGCATCCCTCCGCGGCAACCACACCCTCACTGCGCATGCGCCTCCCCTCCTCTCTCCCCTCCTTCGCTCTCCCCTCTCTCCTCTAGGCATCCCTGCCCGCGGCGTCCACACTCCCACTGCGCATGCGCGTCCCCCCCCTCTCTCTCCTCTCCTACGCTTCCCCCCTATCTCCTCTAGGCATCCCTGCCCGCGGCGTCCACACTCCCACTGCGCATGCACGTCCCCTCCTTTCTCTCCTCTCCTACGCTCCCCCCCCTCTCTCGCCTCGCGACGCCGACGCAGGCAGCGTCTGCTAGCGAGTTTCTTGGTTGAAAAAACCGACTGCTCGCGCTGCACAACCGTTCACTGGCCACTCCGTATATATGGCAATGGATTTCGACCTGCAAGGTGGTGCCGGTGGGAGATTTCTCCTGTGCGTTGTTGAACAATAAAAATTCGCAGCGTGCGTGTTAACTAAAAGCGGACTGCGGGTCTCTGTGCCCAGTCGGAGTCTTCTGTCTCTCATTGCCCATTAGCAGCGATTGACATGTTCCAGTAGGAAACACCGCTCCATCACTGCGTGCTTTGCGCCTCCCCAGTTTTCTCTCCTGCGCAACGCTGCGATGAGCGCCAGCGTCAACGCCGCCGCCAGTGTAAGCGTTAGCGCCCGCTGCTTCACATCTACACATGGTTCCCTTTAGCGGGAGATGGTGTAATTTTTTTATTTTCATAATAAGCATGTGCGTGAGCTACACAGGCATGACTGGTCTAAAGCATTGTTTTCGTAAGGCACTCCATGCGGTCACCATGTGTTGAAACATAACCGTGAAACTAAAACAGTATTTCAGAATCGGCGTCCAGATTTGACTCAATTTGGAGATCGGTAACGAGATGTTGTTGGATGGAATGCTGGCCCCAATTCTTTTTCACAAATGACCCGTATATGAGATATAGGAAAGGTTTTTTTTTTTGTTCAATGGTAACGTTCCCTGACAATGTGTACGAACTCACCCCCCCCCCTCCCTCAGCTCTTATCTACTTTCCTGGCCCGGCCCTTTCGGGACTAAATTTTGTGTCTGCGGCCCCCCTGCCTGAGATGAGTTTGGGACCCCTGCTCTACGGTATCCTTGAGTTCTGCATACACGAATGAGCAGATGCGCTATCGCCTTCGGCGTACAGGCGCAAAATTATCCCTATCAAGCGAATGCGCTTCCTCTAGACTTGGATTATAATAAAAGCTTGACAAATGCATTCTCGTGTCCTCGGTATTCTCATCTGTTCCTCTATTGATAGCGTCGCCTTATGCGAAACCCTTGTTGCGGTAAGTGTGAATGCACTGTGTCCAATAAATAAATATTGGTCAGTATTGTGCTGCTGCAATCATACTAAACGATTGTCATTCTTATTCCTTGCCTTGCAGTTCAATGGGCTGCCGCCATTTCCAAGTACACCAATGGAACCTACACGCGTTTCGACAAAATTAATCACGACATTGGTGCTTCTACCGTCGTCAAGAAACTGTTCTACGACAGAAACCTTGGCAAAGCCGGTTTACGATACGTGGTCGCTTGGAGCATCTTCAGGCAATTGGTGAACTTCACTGATCCATACATGCTTCGTGGTCGTAAAACCGCCGAAAATGCTTGCTACGACCACATAAAGAGTGTGATGAACCTGGCGGTGGTCAGCCACTATTTCCAGTCGAGTACGTCTATTTTCGAGCCCACCTTTCGCGGCCCTGACTGGCACCATTATTGCAGAAGGCTCTTAGGAAGCTAATCTCTAAACAACTTTCGAAAAAAGGTTGCGATTCCTATAAAGATTAGTTATGCTCGAGATTACCGATGACGGCGACACGTGAAGGCACACAAGACACCCAGACTATTAACCCTTTCAGTCCCAGTGATTTCAATTGGAATCATAAATTATGTAGGTCAGTCAGCAAGCATCTGGTAAAGATAAAGCGTTGTTCTTCCTCAAGAGCCCGTATTTAGCATCTGCCCTACATGTGGTGTCAACATGGCACACACAATAATGCGACGTCACGTCTGAATCAAGAAATTACAGAAGCGGTTGTGCTGTTCGCGCATTTTGCTGAGGCAGCGTCTTCTTTCACTATGTAGAGATAGGGCATTTATTTTAGTTCTGTGCCGGAAATTTGAATTTTCGCTATTGGACATTATGCTATCCTGTCTAAATAACATTTTAAGTAATAAATGAAGTAAAAATTGTGGAAATATTATTAAATAATAATTATTTATTAAATTAATTGTCCCATTAATTACTCTTCACTCGAAAGTGTGAGCAAAGATTTTTTCAGTTTTTTCGGACTACCACGATCATGTGCATCTCGAAATGTAAAAACTAGTTGCTTACATTGAAAATAGTTAATTCGGGACTGAAAGGGTTAAAAAAATCGGAATGATATTCATTCATCGAGTCGAGCAAGAGTTCATTGGCATTACAACTTCATTCACCGAGGAGAACAGCAAATTTACACCAAAAAAATGAAGCAGCCTTTCAGAGAACCATAAAGGCATCAAGGAAGAAAAATGTTTTACTGAACACGAAGCTATTAAATTTCGCACCACAAGGTTAAGCGAGTTTCGAAAACACATGTCTCGTCTACAGACACAAAGGGCAGCCATTTTAACCATTACGTCACACACCTGGAACGTATTCTTTTATCATTACTGCAGTGAGAGAGTGAAAACTGGATCAGTTCAAGTAGGGTAATCCTTGTTATTCTGTGAGCCGTTCATTCTAAATGCATTCACTGTGAGGAACGAGACATTGATTACGGTAGAAAGGTGTGCAACTGATAATACATGGTTAGCAACTATTCTTCCTTCTGCTTTTTTTTTCACGTGATTCCCCTACCTTATTGGGGGGAATCATTACAAGTCCAGAGCACTTTAGTGGGTCGGGCTCTCATATGCTGTAATCGTATGCAGTCGCCATAGCTTGGCGTAAAGCAGGCAAAAACCACGAATAGCATAATCTGAGCGAACTCACGCCAAGCAGAAGTCGTCTTCCTCTTCTTTTTCTTGCGCCTTGATGATGATAACTGATAGCATAGCCATTTGAGCACGCGCTCGCGTCAAGAAAAGCCTTCTTCCTCTTGTTCTTCGAGCACCTTGATGATGATAAGTGATAGCATAGCCATTTGAGCACACGCTCGCATCTGGAAGAAGCCTTCTTCCTATTGTTCTTCGAGCACCTTGATGATACCATAGCCACTTGAGCACACGCTCGCGTCAAGAAGTCTTCTTCCTCCAGTTCTTCGAGAGCGTGGATGAGGATAAGTGAGTGCGCGCTCGCCCCAAGGAAAAGTATTCGTCTTTTCGTTCTTCAAGCGCCTTGATGAAGATAAGTGAGGAGCACCTTAAGCGCCCGGGCTGTCATATCATGTTCTCGCATGGCGTAACGCATGCAGCACCACGTATATAAACAGAGAAAGAGAACAAACAAGCGTGAAACAGAAAGAAAGAGAAAAGGAAAACAATAGGAAGAAAAATACACAGAGCAAGAGAAAGAAGTGAATAGAGAGATAAACAGAAATAAATAGAAATAAAGTGAGATAAAACACAAAAGAAAACGGAAAAGAAAGAAGATAGAGAGCACGAAAGGAAAAGAAAACGTAAGAGAAACGAAGAAAGCTGCCCAGCTCCGCACTTCCTTCAGACTTGGCACCCCTAGTGCGAAGCTGCTTAATTTTTTTTTCGTTCTTTTTTTTTATCAATCTGCGGAGTTAACAACGAAGGTGCTACAGTACTATGCTTACGTTGTTCGTAAGCCTTTACCTTGAAAAAATCGATTTCGTAACTAACAGATGAAATGCAATTTAGTTCACCTATTTTTTGTCTTCGCACGTACATATGTAGCTTAATGCGTTTCTGAACTTAAAGCAACTATACGCTCACAATCCCGCTGCTTTTACGTCACAAAATGTATTGCAGTCACTCAGTTTAAAAAAAAAACTCAAGGACCCCTGTGCATTCGTCTAAGATGCCTCGAAGGCGAGATACATTTTGTTTTTGTAGCTCACTTTGCGACATTACAGAAAATTTAGAGGCAAAACTTTCTCGGCCTTTGCGTAAAAAAATTCTGCTGCATTCACCCTGTTTAAAAACTTAAGGCACCTTCGGCCTGGTGGTGCCAAGCTTGAAGGAATTGCAGAGCTGGGCAGCCTCATTTATTAAAGCGAAAGCCTTTATTGTCTCATGCTCACGTCCGTCCGGTGTCCGTCCGTCCGTCCATCCGTACGGTGTCCGTCCGGTGTCCGTCCGGTGTCCGTCCGTACGGTGTCCGTCCGTCCGTCCGTCCGTCCGTTTGTCAGTCCGTCCATCCGTCTGTCTGTCCGTCCGCCCGTCCGTCCGTCTGTCCGTGTGTCCGTCCATCAGTCCGTCTGTCCGTCCGTCTGTCTGTCCATTCGTCCGTCTGTCTGTCCGCCCGTCCGTCCGTCCGTCTGTCCGTCCGTCTGCTCATCTGTCCGTCTGTCTCGCTGCGATTCGCGGTAAAAAATTAAAAAAGAAAACACGCACACATTCGGTTTGTGTGTTATCCCACTGAGAGTGTAAAAGATAAAAGACATGGCATAGTCAGTGTAATGGCCACACGCTTTCGCCGAACACACTTTGGAATGTACAAAGTGTTCTTCAATTTTTTCTCTTCTTCCCTGTTTTCTTTGCCGTTTTGTTTTTCTCGGTTTTCTCTCTAATTATCTCTACTTGAATTTTAGGAGTGAAGCACCTTACGGTCGATACTTGTCCGTCCACGGTGTCCGTTGGCCGTCACGTGAAAATGCGTTGATTTGAGACACAAAAAATTCCCCATCTCCCGCTAAAGGGAACCATGTGTGGATGCGAAGCAGCGGGGAGATAATTAGCTTGAGCGGGAGGAACGTCGCCGCTCTCATTTCACGGCAGCGGTCCGGGCGCTCATCGCGGCGCTGAACAGGGGAGAGAATGAGGTGCGCGCGCTCCGTCATTTTCATACCGCGGAACTGCCGTGGCACCCCAGCGGAGTATGCAGTTGTCACACCACCTGTCGTGCGCGCCGCTCCGTACAGGATTCCTAGAGGAAAGGACGGGGGGGGGGACCGGAGAGAGAGGGGGGAGGGGACGCGCATGCGCTGTGGGAAGGAGGGACGGACTAAGCCCCCCTCCAAACACATGCAAGCAAGATCAAGGAATGGGGTCAACCTGGGCGACAGACACCACCTGCCTAGTCATTGCTAAGCAGCCTCTCTGTGCTCTCGGCCATGACTCAAGGAATGGGGTCAACCTGGGCGACAGACACCACCTGCCTAGCCATTACTAAGCAGCCTCTCTGTGCTCTCGGCCATGACTCTGATGATTTCAGTAGGGTTGACGGCCTTCATATTACTACAGTGTTCTGGTTAGCATAATGGGTGCTTGAGCACACGCTCGACGCAGCGAGCGATGGAAAGGAAAATGATAGGTGTAACCTTAAGAGACAGGAAGAGAGCAGAGTGGGTCAGGGAACCGGGCACGTAGCACGTCGACAGGATAACCGCTGGTCATTAAGGGTAACTGACTGGATTCCAAGAGATGGCAAACGCGTGAGGGGGGAGACAGAAAATTAGGTGAGTAGATGAGATTAAGAAGTTTGCAGGTATAACGTGGCAGCAGAAAGCACAGGACCGGGTTGATTGGCGAAACATGGGAGAGGCCTTTGCCCTGCAGTGGGCGTAGACAGGCTGATGATGAATGGGTGCTTCCCTACTTAATGCAAGTGGCCGGACGCGGGACGGGGGGGCGCGGGACGCGGGACGGGGGGACGCGGGAGGGACGGACAGAGCCCCGAGCATAAGATGCTTCGCATCTAAAAAAGTCAGTCACAGCAATGAAGGCGATAGCAACAAATCGGAATGTCATGCGACGAATAGCAAGCAGATCGAAACGTGCAGCGCGCTGCTCACGCACACATGGAGCACGAAAACAACACGCACAGGACGAGAGCGAACTAACAACGTTCACAGCTCGACACTTAACGCGCTGCTCAAACAAAAACAATCCACGAAACGTATTCGCAGGTACAGACGAGCACGAACAAGTTTCACACTTGTTACTTCGTTGTGTTTGAAAAGCGTGCTATTTCCGCAAACGGGGGGTACTGCAGCGAGCGAAGTGACCTTCGTGCGCTCGGTAACTACAACGTAATCGTTCCGGCGAAAGCCCAAGACGTACAATTCTCCCCAACCACGAGATAGGGGCGCGCGCGCACGGGCGTCCACCCCACACGGGGCCAAAAACGCGCGTGGCGACGAGCGGGGCGCCGAGCTAAAGCCCCGCCGAGCACGCCCTTTGAGCCATCTCGATGGTAATGATGAAAACACGCTGAAAACGCGCTGCATATAAATAGCTCGCCATTTCAACGTTGAAAGTCGTTCGCTTTCGTGGCTCAGCGGCTAACGCCGCGCGCTGCGGAGCGACAGGTGCCTCGCTTTTCTGAATAATTTTTTGTGGCTTTTATGAATATATTGATACATATACATATACAGGACATGACGGCGACGACGACGCCGACTGCAGAAACTAGCGGAGAGTTTCCATATAATTGTAATCGCAATAAAAAAGGTTTAACGGTAGAGTAATATCGATCATGCTAATGAGAGAACAATATATAACACCTACAAGCACAAACCCTCCATACTAGTCGGTGACTTCAACGCAGACATTATGAGCCTTAGGATCTAGCTTTGTCCTCGACACTTTGTCACTTTATGTCACTCACTGTACATTATATGGGACAACGCTACGGTAATGTACGGTATAGTCGAAACATTTGTTAGGCTCTACCACACTTGCTTCGCCCACTTGTCATGATTTACTTCGTGGAGATGCGTAGGTTGTTTTCTTCCTATGTTATCCCTTTAGTTTTCCGTCTTTCTATTTCTCGCTTGCTTCTTCTTTCAATTTTTATGCGTGGTTTTTGTTCTCTAGTTACCTTAGCCATAGTAGTTATTTCCGCACTTTATAAAATCATCAAGGCGCTCCAAGAACAAGAGCAAGAAAGCTTTTATGGTCTTGCTTGCATCCCGCGAAGCGACGACTAGAGCATAGGACAGCCTGCCGTCCCTAAAGTGCTCCGCTATTTAAAACTCACAGGGTCCCTTACGCATTAGCCTAAGAGGACTCAAAGGCGAGAGCCTTCTTTTATCTGTAGCTGACTTTGTGAAATTGCAGAAAACGTACAAGAAAGATTTTTGTTCCACTGAGTAGAAAAATGCTGGTGCAGTCATACTGTTTCAAAACAAACTCACAGGGACTCGTATGCATCGGCCTAAGACGACTTGAAGACGAGAGCGATATTCTTCCTGTAGCTCACTTTTTGAATAACAAAATATTACAGGAACAATTTCTGTGCCTCTACGTAGAAATATTCTGGTGCAGTCACCCTATCTTAACAAAAAAAAATATAGATCAGAGGTTCCCTTATCTATTCGACTAAGACGACTTGAAGGCCAGAGACGTCAATGCACTGCAGAGAATGCGGATGCAGCCCCAAAGTTCGAAGAAACTGCAGTATTAGCCAAATCAATGAACAAGGAGACCAGAGAAATATGGGAGGCCTACCATATAACTAACCAGCAAAGCGCATGCGTCAGTTCATGTTCCATTCTACTAACCCCACAAGAAATCGACTTCATCAGAAGAAACAAGCATCACTGACGTCACCCACTCCAGGCACGTGCGGCGCAAGATTCCTGTTGAGAAGATTGTAACGCCCTCTCCCATCGTAGATTAACGGCTGTCCCCTTTCATAGAATATTTTCGTCCTTCAACGTTCTTTTCAGTAAATTCAGTTGATAGTTTGCGCTTGTCGTGTCCATTTCGTTCGTCCGTCCTCTAGCTTTGTTAAGTCCCAGTTAACTGTAGCGCAATCCCCCCCCCCCCCCCCCCCCAACATGCACAACCAACTAGCCCAATTTCTTACTTTGCAAAAACGTCATTTTCCTGTACCTCACAGTCTTTTTGAAATTACAGGAGCGTGACAGGCACAATTTCTCTGGCTCTGCGTAGAAAAATTCTGCGGCAGTCGAAAAAACACTAACAGGGTCCCTCATGCATTGGCCTAAGACGACTTGAAGACCAAAGCCATCTTCTTTTTGTAGCTCGCTTTGTCTGCGAAATTACAGAAAAATTACAATCACAATTTCTCTGCGTCTACGTAGAAAAATTCAGCTGCAGTCACACTTAAAAAAAAAAACTCCCAGGGGTCCCTTATGCATTGGCCCAAGACGACTCGAAGACGAGAGCCATCTTCATTCTGTAGCCCGCTTTGTTAAATTACAGAAAATTTACAGGCACAGTTTTTCTGCCTCTACTTAAAGGATTTCTGCTGCAGTCTACCGATTAAAAAAAGAAAACTCACAGAGTTCTTAAGCATTCGCCTAAGACTTCTCGAAGGAGGGCCGCAGGCAGTCGAAGCTTTCTGCGCCTCACTATGGTTTTGCGGTACGTCACGTGACGGCGGTAAATCAACTGAAGTCCATTTAGGTCGCTCCACAGTGATGTCATGATGACACCGTACGGACGTCGCCAATAGTGACGATCTGTGATGTCGTCGCAATCTAATATGTTGTTGGCATCACGCGGTGATGATTTTTTGCATCACCTTTTTCCGACGCCGCGAGACCCCGACTATTAATTTTCGCGCTTGGTGAGCCATTTAAGGGCATGCGCATTAATATTTGTGCAGCGTAGGAAGACTAAGATTGGCTGTGCGACACGAGCAGGTAAAACGTACCTAGTCATGCGAGTGGTTGGGCGTTAAATTATGGAATAGTTAACCGCCATTTACAGAACATTTAAATTGAAGATCTGTGTGTTCTGCAGCTTCTGTTATGAAGACATGGTGACACGTGTTCCAGCTGTATGTCAGACGGCTGCCTCAAGGTCCCTGCAATAACCTTGGTGTAACATGAAATAGCGTCGCCTTAAAGTTGTTACATTTCCCTGACCAGTTTCCGTTATTGTTGATCGCCTTAATGTCATCTTCAACGCCTGCAACACCACATTTTATGAAGCTGTAAGTGATTGCATTACACTTTTTTTTTTACTGAACAGTCGTTACGCCTCGCACGGTATACCAGGCGAAGCGCATGGTCCCCCCGCATCCGCAACGCCTTTGAGAAGGAGCTGGAGGCCTCGAGCTATCTCACTCCCAATATTCGAGCGCACTTGATCGACAAGCTACTTAACATCACCGTCTTCGTGGGCAGCCCGGGAAGGCGATTAGATCCTGACTTCGTTGAGGATATCTATAGTGAGTATTTTTGAAGATGTACAATTGCTGATGTACCCCAAAAAGATCAGTCCAGCGAGTTGTTTCAAAATGCATTTGCCGATAGCTACCATGAATATACATGAAAGTGGCTCACTTTTATGCCTCGTATATATGCACGACTTACTATTTAAGCGACGTTTTTTCTCCGATTCCAAAGGCTACCTGTAAACGAGTCCGCACTATTTCAGATGTAGATGTCAAGGTAATTTTGTGGGTTGTGACAATGCCCTTACGATATATATATATATATATATATATATATATATATATATATATATATATATATATATATATATATATATATATATATATATATATATATAATCTGTTTGCCAAACCTTCGATTTTTATTACTATTCTATGATTCCTAAAATATTCCGGAGCTCCCGTAACATTGTTGCGATTGCAGATATTTAAAATGGGGTACACGTGACCATCGGGTCAGTTGCTATTTAGAAGTATAATTGCTTCTAAAGGAGTGCGGGTAAACGTCCTGCTCACCATGAATTCATGCCTTATTATCATAAGCAGATATTTTGGCCACACAACTCTGATGGAGACATTAATAGGGGATATTTACAATGATTAGTGCTCCAACAACACTGGGAAT
>JALIZH010019720.1:0-32159 GCA_030522465.1 Rhipicephalus appendiculatus | reverse complement strand
TCGTGTGACAGGTGTAGGGTAAGGCGGGGCAAAATGAGACACGGGGCAAAACGCGACATTTTGGCTTTGCCGACCTCTATAGCTAATACAGAAAGTACTTTTCTTTCTTTCTATAATTCAGCGAGAGGTGCTGGTAGTTGTCCACCTTTTTTATGTGTAAAAGTTGATGATTGCTCACAGCGTTCGCGTGGGAAAAATTACGCGGCAGGTGTCGGTGTGTTCGTGACCCGTCAAAAAGGGGCGAAATTCTTCTCGGCCAAATTTTCGGATCCGTGCATGAAGCTACTCTGGCGTCAGTACAACAACGTAAGTATTTATATTGTTACTATGTACTACTAGCTACATACCACCAAAATTTCAGTTCAATTGGTGGGTGGGGCCAAAGCAGAAATTTTTTTGAATTTGGACATGTTAGGGGGGCAAAACGCGACAAAAAGGCATTGAATTGCCTTAGAGAGTGTCTCATTAAGTGAACCATTTACTTACACTCATTATATACTATATTTTATTGGTTAGGAAGGTTCGGACGCACAACAGAATATCATATAAAGCTTCCTAGGAGGAAAACGACGTGAAAAAGCACTGACTGCTGTTCAGGACACCCACTCCGTTCGTGCTGCATCGAGATTTTTCCGCGTTCCCAAGGATGCTCTCAAGAGGCGAACACAAATTTTGAAGAATCTCCAAGTCAAGCCGTTTACAAATACGTCTCGCCATCGAGCTTTCCTTCAATACCAAATTTGTGCTAGAAAATTCGAATCCAGCAGTTTTAAATTCATCGCCTCACGAAGCCCGGCTGACGAAGCTGAAAGCCACGAAACGCCCGCGCAGTTCTGCACCAAAACGGCAAAAGGAGGCGAAGAAGATGCGTCAGATTATATCTAGCGTCCAATTGTTGAATAATCCAATGAAGTGCAAGCTTTCAACAAAATACAACAATAGCACAAAGAAAGACTGGTGGTGTTTGATCTGCAAGTTTTGGAGCAAAACAGCACCGGATTCTGTCTGGATTCAATGCGTGGAGTGCAAGGACTGGGGTCATGAAAGCTGCGTGAGGGCCCACGGAGTTAATTTCAAGTGCTTCTACCGCAAGAACTGAAGGGATAAATTTTTTTTCACACTGTCTCGTTTTGCCCCGCAGGTTGGGGCAAAATGAGACATCTGGTGCATTTTTTTTTATTTCTTTTTAAAATAAACTTTTTAACAGTTGCAACATGGTCATATTTATGTAACACATAGCTTGTACCCAAAGGAAAGTTTCTGCATTGTCGTTTAAGGGTAAAGAGTGAAATAAAAATAAATATTCACTATTTTCAAATTTTTGTCTCATTTTTCCCCACTTTACCCTATTACTTGGTATATAGATACCTTTCAATGACGTCACTGAAACAGCGACTTTGGAGCAGCAACAAGGCGAGACGCGAACTTTGTGATGCCACGTTAGCTTTTCCAGTACATCGCACGCTGGTTTCTTCTTTATTCACGCACAGATGCCCAATAACGTTCCAGCGACACCTTTATCACACCGAAATAGGTTAACCACCGCGAGATTACGCCGCCCTGACGTCATCTAAGCCGCCATCTTGAAGCCATGTTGTGCATCCCTGACGTCGCGTGAGAGCTATCAATACTGAGGCACCATATGTGATAAGAAACTCCCGCTTATCTGATGTGATAGTCGTAGAAAAGAAACTGTACGGTCAACCGTGTAAACAGCTTTACGTGCATTTGGACGCTCAATGTAGAAGCTAAGCATGGTAAGTGCGCAAAAAGTTATAAAGAGCTTTGCGTTATAGTACGCCATTTAGGTATATTCTTGCGTCGTAAAGATATCGTGTCCTGAATGCACGTGCGCGGAACTCAGTTTACAGCTTTATGGGTTGCGTGCCGATGCTTATTGATTTAGCGTCGAGGCATACGCATGATTAGTTATGGGGTGGTCGGCACAACAAGATAACGACGCCGGATGCTTGCAGCTTCGATCTTAATGAGGCCCTTTAACTACATTACACTAACAGCTGTCGTTATCTAAATGAGCCGTTCCCTCGTTTTGTCATTCGTTCGCTGTTTCCTCTGTTTTATATTCGATATAACATATCAGCGAAAGCTACAAGCGACGTAATCGATAGCTATAGTAAAACACAACGTGGGTGGAGAAAGGGATTAACGGGGGGAGGGAGTAACGCAACAGGGCTGTACATGTGAGGCTATACGAAGCGTCTGCGAAGGGAGTTATCGTGTCCGTGCTTCCGTATGGTAACTCGATATTGTGTTCAAAATTCGAAGTGCAAACTCGGTTAGTGATAATCGAATAGGTACTGAAAGTCTTCCCTTGTGTATGCGCTCAATTACTACGAAAAAGAAGAGCGTATCGAGGCACTGGCGCGGCGTCCTTATTAGGAGTCCGGCAGGTGCGAAAGCCAAATTTGCTTAAGGAAAACGACCTAGGAATGTGAAGGAAGACTAGCCTAACGCATAATGCTCTATATAACTATAGAAAAAAAATGTATATCAGCAATGAAGGAAAAATGGGGAGAAATGGCCCGAAAATATTGCGTTAGCACGAGAGTACAGTTACTAAAAAGAAGAAATCGGTTAATTGTAGGTTAGAGAGGCACAAACAGCGTAATCTGGTAAGAGCGTTGGATGAAAGCCTATTGATATGTAAAAAACCGGCAGATCCCACGCACTGTGGGAATCGATGTGATGCGAAGCAGCCAGCAAGGAGCAAATCATGCTGTACATAATATGCTTGTCATTATTTACATGTTAGGACCTGTCATTTGTGTTCGTCATACAGTCACGTCACGCAATACAAATTTTGGTGTATATCAAGCTAGCGAACTGGATGCAAGCGCACCATGAGCGTGGCATGTAAATGGCATTGTAGATGACATGCATGCCATGATTTTCATGTTACAACCTGCCACTTATGTTCGCTTAATTTTTTACCTCGAATCGCAACGAGACGCGAGACCAATCTGCCTCCGTTTCGCATGCGTTCGTATTCTCGCGCTCTGCGCATCGTGCAGACGCCATCCACGTTCCAGCGTTTACATTGACGGACACCCTGTCAATTCCAAAGTATGTTCCTCGAACGCCTGCGCCCACTGAGACGGGGTCGGTCAGAATGGAACGTGGTGCGCGCGTCTCCCTCCTTGCATGATTAGAGACGCTGGTCACAGCGACGCTACGCAAGCAAAGTGCGAGCGCTGTAAAGTCCAACGCGACCAGCGTCCGTTTGCGCGCCCCGGCGCCCAACTGGCACTTTGCCAGGGCACGGCTGGAGGGACGGACGGACGGGCGGACGTCGGACGTGAACATGAGACATTAAAGGCTTTCACCTTAAAATTTGTATGTCAAGCTGGCGAAACGGCCACAAGGGTGTCATGAGCGTGGCATGCAAGTCATGTTGCACATGACATGTCATGATTTGCATATTGCCACTTGTCATTTATCCTCGTCATACAATCACGTCACTGAACAGCAAGTTTGGTGTATATCAAGCTAGCGAAACGGCCACGGGAGTACCATGAGTGTGGCATGCAAGTCATGTTGCACATGACATATCATGGTTTCCATATTACCACTTGTCATTTATGCTCGTCATACAGTCACGTCCCTCAATACGAAGTTTGTTGTATATCATGCTAGCGAAACGGCCACGAGTGTGTCATGAACGTGGCATGCAAGTCATGTTGCACATGACATGTCATGACTTCCGTATTACCACTTGGCATTTATGTTCGTCATACAATAACGTCACGCCATACGAAATTTGGTGTATATCAAGCTAGCGAAACGGCCGTCAGCGCGCCATGAGCGTGGCATGTAAATCATGTTGTATATGACATGCAGGTCATGATTTTCATATTACCACCTGTCATTTATGCTCGTCGTACAGTCACGTCCCTCAATACCAAACTTAGTGTATTTCAAGCTAGCGAAACGGCCACGAGAGTGTCATGAGCGTGGCATGCAAGTCATGTTGCACATGACATGTCATGATTTTCATATTACCACTTGGCATTTATGTTCGTCATACAGTCACGTCACGAAATACCAAATTTGGTGTATATCAAGCAAGCGAAATGGCGGTCAGCGCGCCATGAGCGTGGCATGTAAATCATGTTGTACATGACATGCACGTCATTATCTGCATATTACCACCTGTCATTTATGTTCCTCATACAGTCACGTCACTCAATCCCAAATTTGGTGTATATCAAGCTAACGAAACGGCCGCGAGCCGGCCATGAGCGTGGCATGTAAATCATACTTTTCATGACAAGTTAGTCATGATTTTCATGATATGACCAGCCATTTATGTTCGTCATACAGTCATGTTATGGCATACCAAATTTGGTATAAATCCCATTAACGATACGGCCAGGAGAGCCCAAAGTCGTAGGCGGCTAGATAGATAGATAGATAGATAGATACGCTCAAAGTCGCCGAAGTTCGCTAAGAAATGCTTCGCATTTAATATATGAACATGCAAAAAAAATCAGATAAAAAAAATTGTTTTTAGATAAATCAAAGCTTACTGCACTAATCTGCGGTACGCATATTTTTATTAAAGCAACTGAACATTTTCCTCTCAGCAAAATGTCGTTCCGTTTTGCCTGTCTTAGAGTTATTAAGGCGAAAGCCTTTAATGTCTCATGCTCACATCCGTCCGGTGTCCGTCCGTCCGGTGTCCGTCCGTCCGTCCGTCCGTCCGTCCATCCGGATGTCCGGATGTCTGTCCGTCCGGATGTCCGTCTGTCCGTCCGTCCGTCCGCGTGTCCGTCTGTCCGTCCGTCCGTCCGTCCGTCCGTCCGTCCGTCCGTCCGTCTGTCTGTCCGTCCGGATGTCCGTCCGTCCGTCCGGATGTCCGTCTGTCCGTTCGTCCGTCCGGATGTCCTTCCGTCCGTCCGTCCGTCCGGATGTCCGTCTGTCCGTCCGTCCGTCCGGATGTCTGTCCGTCCGTCCGTCCGTCCATCCGGATGTCCGTTTGTCCGTCCGTCCGTCCGGATGTCCGTCTGTCCGTCCGTCCAGATGTCCGTCCGTCCGTCCGTCCGTATGTTCGTCCGGATGTCCGTCCGTCCGTCCGTCCGGATGTCCGTCTGTCCGTTCGTCCGTCCGGATGTCCGTCCGTCCGTCCGTCCGGATGTCCGTCTGTCCATCCGTCCGTCCGTCCGGATGTCCGTATGTCCGTCCGTCCGGATGTCCGTCCGTCCGTCCGTCCGGATGTCCGTCTGTCTGTCCATCGGGATGTCCGTCCGTCCGTCCGTCCGTCCGTCCGTCCATCCACCCGTCCGTCCGTCCGTCCGTCCGTCCGTCCGTCCGTCCGTCCGTCCGGATGTCCGTCTGTCCGTCCGTCCGTCCGTCCGGATGTCCGTCTGTCCGTCCGTCCGTCCGTCCGTCCGTCCGTCCGGATGTCCGTCTGTCCGTCCGTCCGTCCGGTGTCCGTCCGTCTTTCCGTCAGTGGAATGGCCCCACGCTTTCGCCAAACAAACTTTGGAATGTACAAAGTGTCCTTCAATTTTTTGTTTGTTACTATAAGGCAGCCATCACGGGAGCCCCCCGTCATAGCCTCTCGCAGAGTATTCTCAACTGCTGTAGTACATAAAACAAATGGAGCTAAACTTGTTTAAGATGCAGGTCATACAAGTTTGGTTACACATTTCCGTACTGCGTTAAGTGCGGCATGCATTTATGCCATATTCCAGGCCGAAGCTGTTTCAAGACGTTCCATGTGAAGTAGTACCACAGGTGCTCATTGTTGCTCAGGGGCAACAGCTCCTTACTCACCTATAAATAAACGTTTTTTTTTCTGACAACGTAACTAGAACAGTTCGTCCTTTCTTGATGCATGCCAGGGCTTTCTTATTGGTGTACATCGAAACAATATTTTGGGCATCAAAGCGTTAAACAATGACCGGCATGTCCAACTGAGTAAAGGCATGAGGAAGACTTGGCGCCCCTTTCAGATTAAGGAAGCGCCCCCCTGCCCCTCTTGCCCCACGCGCACGCTTATGATCACGAGCAGTTATAAACGAAGGTCAAAGCAGGAAATGTGTTTAAATTCTTTGACAAAGATATTGCGACAAAGACAGTCGATATTGGATGCTTATGCAGTTTAATTTTTGACGGAAAGCCGCCTGATATGGATGGTATGCATGATAAAGGAAGAAACCTGAATCACTACGCCGACTGAAGTAAAAGTTAAGGCCCACGCACAAAAGGAAGTTTCCGCTGGCACCTGGGAGCCTTGTTCACAAATAAAATGCGAACATGTGTCCGAAGTGTTCGCTTAAAAGACGCTTGAATACATCACGCAGGCAGCGTGCATACACTGATGGTAGACTTGCAGACTGCACAGGGTTCATGTTAGTGGAGCTGATTTTTTTTTCTTTTTTTGTGTGTGTGATCGGGTTTTGTCCAAAAGCATGGTTACCTCCGGTCTTCGCAGTCCGCGCCGGTGTGTTCATTTAGATAAAACTTCTTCTTGTGCTAGTTGATACATGCTTACTGAAATGCAAAAAAAAAGGCACGTACCATCGAGTAAGACGCTCTTCTCTGTCGTCTCTTGAATCCTTCCTTGACGGTAGGCGTCTATTTTATTTCTTTCGCAGTTTTAGAGCTTGACTTGTTATCTGTTATTGTGCTACTTATCTCTTACTTAATGCGTATGCTCGAAATAGGTGAATGTATAACATCCCGCTAACTCGTGGAAAAAAATATATTGGACACACTGGTGCCTGCCTTAACGAGAGACTACGCCAGCACAACAACACATTAAAAGGCACGGCTGCTTCCCATTTGTCATCGCATTGACGCTCCTGTGGTTGTAAACTGTTGTCTCATAGCACGCGTGTCATCTTCCGGCACGCTGACCAAAGGTCACGTGAAATCATAGAAGCCTTTCACATTAAGAACAACCATGATGTTTGCATTTCCGACCCATCTATCTGCCTTCATGATTGCGAATTTAGCCTGCTCGAAAGAAGTGACAACTATCTGTAATGTGATGTTGCGTGCGCAGTCGGACTACATGTACTTATTCCTTTCTGCGCAATAAACCCAACACCAGCGCCTGTCCTGTGTAGTCCTTCATCTCGTGTACTCGTCTTGTCGCGCTGTTTTAAAACAATGAAGTTAAACCAACTAGCCCAGTTTTGCACGTTGTTGCTCGAAAGTAATAAGGAGAGTACAAGTTCTTAAGCGCGCTGTAGTATTCGACTCCCGATTTCCAATTTGCAAAGGTGCCTTTCTCCACTTTTTAAAAAAAAGGTATACGAACATTTCCAACTTTTACACCTCACCCAAGCTCATTGCGCTGCGTGCCACGCTGCATTAAGGGGGGTCATTACAAGGGGCTTTCAACCACTCGCGCCATGCACCTTTAATTCAGCTCCTAACGAGTCCCCGTCCAGGTGATTAAGAGTGTAATGCACAACCGCTGCGAGCGCAGCTTCTTTCTCGACCCGAACCAAGATAAAATCTATCCCGTTTCATTGATAAAAACGCATCGCAAATAAAAAAATAAGAAAATAAGCTTGTTCGGTTCTTGGTTTTGCTTTTGATGTGTTCCCCATTCTTTTCTTTTCTCACTAGAAGCACTCCATCTTTTCCCACTGTTTCACTATGCCGCGAAGTACATTGCGCAGTTGGGTAAATGCTCTTCGAGAGCTGGCAATGAAAGACGAGGCGAACACCTCAGATTAACTAAGTGCCGAGAGTCTCTTTGTTAAGGGAGCTCAATTTGCCTCGGAGAAGTGAAAGACCGAGATGTTAGTTTGTGGGGTTAATCGAGTGCTATCTCACTATTTCTCTCTCTCTCACTCACACAAGCACGCACAGTAGAAGCTGGCTAAGAACTTGTACTCACTTTAAGATTTCCGCACATACACGGTTGGACAACTTCACGAAACACGTGATTCGGAGCTCCTGCTGCGGTGTGGTTTCTTTTTAAGCGAACGCATTTATTAGTTACAGACTTTGGTCGCGGCAGTGGCGGCATAGTTCGCGAAAAACCCAGCGCCGACGAGTGTAGAGAAAACGCGGGTGCACCACTGAGCAAGTGGGTGAAAGTCTGATTTCTGGCAATGAGGGAGGAAAGAGAAAGGAGGAAACGTTTTACAATAAGAAAGAAAGAAAGAAAGAAAGAAAGAGAGAAAGAAAGAAAGAGAGAAAGAAAGAAAGAAAGAAAGAAAGAAAGAAAGAAAGAAAGAAAGAAAGAAAGAAAGAAAGAAAGAAAGAAAGAAAGAAAGAAAGAAAGAAAGAAAGAAAGAAAGAAAGAAAGAAAGAAAGAAAGAAAGAAAGATGGTCTCGTTAAACGAGACCTAACCGGCAGAGTGCCGCAGTGACTATCTTAACGTTCGAGAATACCACTCATACACCAAATTTAGCAGGCTCTCCAACTTATCGGCCTCAGTCTCACTGCAACCACTTATGAAGGGCTCACTGCAACCACTTATGCATCTCGGGAAAGTACGTTAGACGAGCTGTTATGTACACAAAGGTCCGCTTGATAAATGTCGATGAGTGGCTGCGGCACGTAGCGTTACACTTCCTCGAAACGAAATCGGACGGCCCGAGTAATCTTCGTATCAGCCGATGCCTCGTGCCGCTCTCCGAGAATGCGAAACCTGCGCAAACATCCCTAGCTTAGTGAACACACTCTCATCCAGAAACTGCGAGTGTTTGGTGTGTTATGGTTGTAAGGTAAGGTTTGAGCAGGAGTGGAGGGGACCGGGGGGAGGGAGGCGATCGGCGTGTTGTCCGGAAGAAGCGAATGTATAGGACTGCAATGGTGATCAGGTGGTTTAGCGTATGCCTCCAATGCGCTAGGCTGTGGGTTCGATTCCCATTGCCGCCGGCCACCCAGGGCCATTTATTCTAAAGGTAGAAAAAGTACCCCGGCGCAGCGCCCGGTGTAATGGTTACCACGGGCGTAGCCATGAGGGATGTGTTGTCTACGAGTCCTACATAGGACATGCCACAGCTCAGGGAAATCTCCTAGACGACACCTTTGGCACAACGCCTGAAAAGCTTCACGCGCTTCTTTTGTCACTCTTGTGGCTTAGCACGAGAGATTCACTGGCACAGCTGCGCCAATTTATCTGGAGCGGAAAACACAACGAGAATTTCATTACTAGTGGCCACCTTCTTCAGGTTATGCCTCACCTTGGTCTCGTTCGGCACCACCTGTGCTCTTGCACGCTCCCGTTCTCTCAAGTGCTCTTCCTGAGTACAAAAGGACGGTGTTATAACGACTTCCTGAAGGAGCATGCCAATAGCATAGGAAAATCTGATGGTGCGCATCTTCCGGCGCATGTTAAGTCATGCTCATGTGCGCCACGGTTCGCGCAAGTTAGGATTATTGGCAAGAGTAGGGATAAAATGGTGAGGGAACTATTAGAAGCGTTTAACATTAGAGCGAAGGAGTCAGCCTTTGTCTGTGACGCATCAATTGTGCTATATAGATCTGAGTTATCCTTTTTTCAATACACAGCTTTCCTAATGACATGTCTGGCGTCACTTCTTCACGCATTTGCGCATGCTCGAAAGTTTTCTTGGTTTGCAGCCTTTGCTGTCAATAAACAGTTGGTAGTTGTCGCTCATATTTCGTTCTTCCTTTCTTGTCTTCATGTTCCAAGCTTTGCGCCAAAAATAACACGTTTAAAGGGCCCCTCACCGCCCCGCGTTCAAATACGAGGGAGTTGTTCCCTCCTCACCTTCGCCACCCTTCCTACAGGCGATATATCCTCCTCGCCACTTATTTCTTAAAAGCAAGTGAACAATGTCAGCACTAAGCGCTCGACCCTATCAGGATTTCGCGCTGCTCGGCTACACGCTGTTATCGCAGCTTGCGCAGCCGGAAACACGCAAAATGAAGTGAAAGCAGTTGATCGCGCACGATAGTAATGCCAGACAAGGAAGAACGGATGGGCGGCTGCATGGCAAAGCAGTACAGGAGACACCTCACATCTTACGTATGTGGACCAATCGAGAGCATGTATACTATGTACGTCACGGGAATCACTGTCGCGCCACAAAGGTGCGCAAGAAAGACAAGAAACGCCAGGAGGGAGTAATGCGCTCGTTTCTTTTTTTTTTTTTTTGTATTTTGAGAGGCTGGTGAGGGGCCCTTTAATAAATATTGTCGACCAATGTTTCATTTGTTTACTTAACTGTTTCCGACAGCACCTTTGACGAATTGCCTTAACGTGCGTCAAATTGGCACAACAATATTACTAGGCACTCGATATTCAATTGCAACAAAAATAATTCCATAACAGACTGATTTATGCGTTTGGAGTAATTCATTTTAATTAAATTGTAATTGACTCTTTATTGTGAACCTACGCTTAATCTGTTTTTGCATGAATGAAGTTAAATATTAGGCCATAAATATATTTGACCATAAACAAATTTAATTTCGGATAAGCTCATTTTGAGCAAAGAAGAATTCTGTTTTCGACGTGGCTCGCGGTAAGCGGCCCGTCGAACATGGTAGTGCCTTCTGCAAAGCGATTATACGCAACAGCAAAACTGCAAAGTGAAGTTAAATGCCGACACATTTATTGTGCAGGAGGTTCAGTTCATCCAAACATCAAAGCGTCGCAGAGGGATAAGCTAGGTTTACCTCTGAAACAGTTAGTTGAAATTCCCTGCCTTCGGCGAAACAGAGAATGCTTGAATGGCGATGTCACGAGACTCGCAGCGTGCGCCGTTTCCACTGTCCGATAACCGAGGCCCGACATCATCAGCCTATGCTCGTTTGGTCAGTTCGTTCTCTAAGAACAGTTCGCAAAATTGCCGAGCGGGCAGGCTAGCACCCGGAGGTCCTGGCCCAAATCATTTGGCCTGTCGAGGACAGAATCTTCAACCCACGAAGAAGGAGGAGGGCTCACTCCCTCTGGTGTCGCGCTGGCGTTAATAAGGACGGGCATTTTCGGGTCACCCGGCCTTTGGCGTTGTCTCGTGTGCCGCATTCTCTATTTGATTTCGTAAGCTGTGCCATGATCACCCACTGCACTTCTATATCTTAGTGTCCATTCTACCGTCTCCTCAGGCCTGTTTCTCACTCCAATACTTGGCGCTCACACTCGGATTAGCGCGGTGATGTCGAGCTCTGGCGTTCATGTCTCGTCTTTGTGCTGCACGTGAGATGAAAGTCTCGAAATGCCGCCAGTGGTATCTTATAGGTACGCAGCAGTAGAGTGTTGCACACTCGACGCCAAAACTCGCAACCCTATGTGATCTTAAGGAGCAATATTAAGCCGGGTTCATGACTATGCTTCATTGCACAAATCAAGTCCAACGCCGTAGAAGCTATGCAACACGTTCGGTCAGCACAATGTATAACTCAGCGCGTCTCGTGGTCAGCTTCGAAGTTTGAAGTTTATTTCACCACAGTGTTACAATCTTTACATTTTTCTTTTTGTTACACTCATGCACGAAACAAATACAATAGATAGATAGATAGATAGATAGATAGATAGATAGATAGATAGATAGATAGATAGACAGACAGACAGACAGACAGACAGACAGACAGACAGACAGACAGACAGACAGACAGACAGACAGACAGACAGACAGACAGACAGACAGACAGACAGACAGACAGACAGACAGATAGATAGATAGATAAATAGATAGATAGATAGATAGATAGATAGATAGATAGATAGATAGATAGATAGATAGATAGATAGATAGATAGATAGATAGATAGATAGATAGATAGATAGATAGATAGATAGATAGATAGATAGATAGATACGCTCAAAGTCGCCGAAGTTTGCCAAGAAATGCTTCGCATTTAAAAGCTGTATTTATTGAGTGTGCGTTGCAGTGAATGTTTCAGCATTGGAGATCATAGTTTTTTCCACATCGAGGAAACCTTCCAGTAATCGGTCTGTTAAGTAGGGTCTAGACGAGGTGCTGCGCAGTAAGCATGCTATGGAGCTAAGAGTTGGTGTTTCCTTTGATAATTTCAGGTCATAAAGACGCCAACAAAAACAATATTCACACATGTTATCATATCGTAACACTTTGAATTTGTTGAATAAAACAAGGTATGTGCATTATATTCGCCATTTGCAATAGAACATAATGCATTTAAATGCTCACGTGACCCTCCGCGTGACACGTCGCGATTAATTCTATGGAGTCACTATCCTCATACCACTAATAAACGCAATAATCGCTGCCGTAATGTAAAGCGTGCTTTGCCTGTAAGGCTACTGTGCACTTGAGAGAAGCTGCACAAGCAAGGTAAGGCAGGAGAGGAGCGGACAAGGGCGGAGAAACTCGTGCTTAGGATTCTTCGGCTCCAAATGCCCTTGCACTAGGTGTGATCGCAACGTAGAACTGGTAGCATCTACCACTGGGCTGCTACGCGTCCGTACAGCTCAGTTCCAGTGATGCATGTAGATTGCAAACCATCTTATAAAGGTTATGCTAAGGTATACACTGATCGCATCTCACCCGTGTACTACTGCAAGCCGGCCTTCGCTACAGCGACACGGCCAGCTATGACCGCTGAATACATAACAGTTTCCACTAGTCAGTGCTTCACTTTATTCACAACATCGGTCCTACGGCACACATCTAATACACATGTAGGTCAAGCGTTTAGGTCAAGTCCATGTCGCTATAAAGAAAAATTCGGCAGATCCCACGTACCATGGAAATCGATGTTATTCGAAGCATGGAGGGGAAGGTGACTGTGGTGCAAATTTGTTTTTTATTAAGCGAACCGTTACGAAAATGACGCTAAATATATGTACAAATGTTGTAAGCACAGACATATGTTGAACATTCGCATATGTTTTATATAACCACTATTCACAATTGAGTAACAAGGCCAACAGCAACATGAGTATTACCAACACCAGAAGCGGAAAACAGATATGCAGCGCCTGCGCATGCGAGGATGGTCGCCCTGGATAGTGCTATGTAGGCTAACTTCAGTGGATGACGCTTAACTACAATTTACGTTAATCCGACGCGACGCCTGTATCATAGGAGTAAATATGTAATGTTCATAAAATTAGATTGCCAGCACTGCAACCACGATTGACGTTTCACCAATATTACGCCTACGTAGGGTCTTTTTCCAAAGCAGTCCCGAGAACTGGCGTGGCTCTGAGGTAGAATACTTGATTGCAACACAGAATGCTTGGGTTCGATTCCTGCTGGGACCCTGACATTTATTCTTAGCATTCGTCGGGTCAGCGCTGCCGACGTCAGCTTTTGCTAACACTCTCGCATTTAAATTACCAGTGTCTGTTCTCGCCGTTGCTGGGTAGATATAAACTGTCAATTACCTGTGGCGCATACCCGCATACCGCGGCGAGTGGTGTAAAGGTATGTGCCACACGTGTCTGCACGAAAGGGTTTGACAACGTACGCGACGGGATTTTCCTGTTATTCATGTCATGACCAGCCATACATATTCGTCTAACCCTATTACACTCCCATACTAATTTTGGTCTATCTGAAGTTAAGGAGGCGATCACGAGAGCACCCAGACGTAGGCGGCTAGATAGATAGATACGCTCAAAGTTCCTGCAGTTCGCTAAAAAATACTTCGCATTTAAAAAAATAGGTGTCTGTTAATTATGTTGACAGTTAATTGACGCTTACCGTAAGTAAGCTTATGCTCTGATATCATATCTATCCAATATAACTATTAACTTGAACCAGAACCATCAATTTCGTACCTGTTTAATTTTATAACAGCAAAGCTGTTAAAGCTGGCAGTAAAACGTCCGTTAACAAAAACCCCCCTGCTTCGCCGTCGCCATAGCAACCGCCACAGTTCCTTTACACCGTGGTTTAGAAACAGCGATTTCACTCCGCTCAGATTGGCAAGCTTTGCGCGTATTACGGATCCACCCGTCGCCGTCTCTTGGCTGCCGGTTTGTTCGGCCAAGTACGCTGAATACAATAACCGCCGGCGTTGTGATTCCTTGCGGCAGCACGACGAGCAGAGGATCAACCAGCTTCTCTGTGCGAAGCTTTGGGCAACGTAGTGCAAGCTTTCCGCACTTTTTTATAAGACTTTTTCCGGAAAATTCAGAAAACTGTAGGTAAGTGCTTGACCAATTACGCTTGAAAGAGAAACGACAGCGTCATTCGGTGCTCGTGGCTCTAAGCATCCGAAAGGGGAAGACTGTCTGTAAAGGCTTTGTTTAAATATTTCATAACAGGTGGAATAAAATACTACCTGGCTAGAACAACATGTAAACCAGATATGAAGCGTTGCACCCATCTGTAAAATTCCGAACTGGAGTTTCGGTGATCACCGCATGCGCCTTTCGTAGAGCCGTGCCAGGAGCTAAAGAACGCTGGAAAGAAGCTTAAATATGCCGTGCCGATGCCGCCTAACAACAGCGTTATGGGAAGGCTGCAGCCTTGGAGTTTCGAGTAGTCAAAAGTACACGCTTTCGCATCGCTTAGACAACTCCCGCAGGATTACACACACACACATATATATATATATATATATATATATATATATATATATATATATATATATATATATATATATATATATATATATATATATATATATATATTATACATTACTCCGACGAAGGCCGGTTCCGCGGCCGAAACGTCAGTCCTTTCGAAAACAATTTTTTTTTCCTACGTGCTTGATATATTTTTTTTGAACTATATATATATATATATATATATATATATATATATATATATAAAGGAAACAAGTGTACATTTAAGGCCTCGTTTGCTTCATTAAGCACAGTAATAATGAGAACTAACAGACAAAGATGCCAAGGAAAGTATAGGGGATGCTAGTAGAAGTAATTGTAAGGTACATGTGAAGGAAGAAAAGAAGACGAAAAGATACCTTGCCACCGGCAGGGACCGAACCTGCGACCTTCGAATAACGCGTCCGATGCTCTACCACTGAGCTACGGAGGCGGTCATCCCTCCGTCCACTTTATAGGGTATTTATGTGCATTTAAATACACATATATATATATATATATATATATATATATATATATATATATATATATATATATATATATATATACGTAGATTATGAAGAGTCTGGCTTCGGTTGCCGTAGAACAAAATAGGAAAAATATATATACGCTTCTAAAAAACTGTTTATTGGTGACGTTTCGATCGGAGACCGATCTTCATCTTCATATATATATATATATATATATATACATCGCGACGCGTTATCAACTCTCCCACGGAAGCATACAGTTTCCTACATACTAACGGCAGCATACTACCCTAGTGAAAAAATCCGTATGTACGGAAGATACGGATCAGTACATATGGAATTATGGTATTACGGATCCGCATGATACGGATCCGCATGGTACGGATCCGCATGATACGGATCCACATAATCCATATATATGGATTATACGGATCCGTATACTCCGTATATACGGCGTCCATATATACGGAAATGTGGTATTATGGATGCCATAATACCATAGTCATTTTGGTTTAGCGAGTCCATACAATGCAGGCAAGGTCTTCCATTAAGTCAGAACTTGTTGGAGAACAGCTTAATCGAGAGATCAAAGTAAACTGAATAATGTTTATTCTTCACATGTACGCGCAAAACAAGCCTAAACAATGTGCACTGTCAGATGACAACAGCCTCGCATGCACCACGCAGAATAACCACAAACAATGCGCACTGTAAGACAAGACGACACCCTGACACACATCACCACACACACACTTGTTCACGTCTGCCACCACTGGTTATGCTCCATGTGTCGAGAATGTAGAAACAGTGGCAGTTCTCACACGCAGAGTAAGCATAAACAATGAGCACTGTCAGGCGACACTACACCTGGGCACACACCAATCAGAATAAGCATAAACAATGCACACTGTCAGATGACACGACACCCTGGCACACGCCACAACACATGCACTTGTTCACACTTGCCGCCCTTGACCATGCCAGATATGACGAGAATGTAGAAACAGCAGCAGATCTCACACGGCACCGCAAACGGAATGGCACTAATCTGCCACCCTTATCTACAATGAATGCCTGGCATTCACACTGGCAATAAAACTGAACCTTTATTCTGCACGCGTACCTACGTATGCAGAATAAGTACAAACAATGTGCACTGTATGCGAAACGACACGACACCACTGTACTGGCACGCACCACCGCACACGCACTTCTTCACGTCTGCCAGCACAGACCATGCTAAATATTATGAGGCTGTAGAAATAGCACAATCTCTCACACAGGTCCTGCCGTTGCGAGGTAATCGCATTGACCCGCCATCCTTAACTGCAATGAAGGCATGGCATTCTCACTGGCGGGTAAACCTTCGAAGCTGTAATGCCAAGCAAGCGGGAAACGTGGTCGAGCAAGCAAAGTCCACGATGACACAAAAATAGGTGGTTCTCCGATGTAACTAGCGTTGTGGCAGGTCGCGTCATGCACCTCCGGGTTCCCAAGGCGTTACGAGATCCTGCAGATTATAAAACTTTCCTGCAGGCACACACACACGGCAGCGTCCGATACACTGGAAGGAGCGCCTCAAGCCACCAAAGACAAGCCCAACGTAGGTGGCGCCGCGCCGCGGTGGAATGTAGCGTAATACCATGGTGGGTGAGAGGGAATGACGACGGTCACCGAGGGAGCGTTTGACGGGCACAGAAAGTATAGAGGAGGCTATGAGGGAGGGCGGCCCCTCCCTGTTAAGTGACAAGAGGGAAAAGGGGGGCGCCCCTTCCCCCCCCCCCCCCCCCGTGCGCTCGCCTATGGTCATGGTTTCACGTAGAACACCATGCTTTCCGTATACTACTATTGCCACGTGGATCTTTCCGCATAGCCCATACGGATTCCGTTTGTTCTTTCCGTATATTCCGTATAGCCGTATGAGTCTATCCGCATAACAGATATGGCATCCGCATGTTCCTTATGGCCACATCCGTACGCCCATACGGAATTCCTTATGTACCATATGATGCTTCCGTATGTTCTTACAATTTCCGTAAGCATCAGTATACGTCCGTACAAAATCCATATATTTTATACGGAAAATATGCGGAATCCGTATGTTTTCCGTATGACTGCATACGGATTTTTTCAGTAGGGGCGCTCTTTGCCTCTGTTGTCTCGTGCTTTTCCAAGCCTTCTATGCGCTGTTACCATTCCGAAATGAATCCGCACCAACTTGCCCAAGCGACAACCCTTGCAAACTTACGGCAAGCTGTTTTGTACAGAATTTGCGTTGGTGGTGCGCACATCCATAAATTGATTCGGCGTGGCAGAAACATGTTCGCTATCTCTGACCAGATGGCGCAAAGGGCTAAAGAGCACGTTTAGGACGTCGCCCCGCCCGTCTATCGTATGTATGAGGTTGCGCCTTGCGCTCGTACTTTGATCTACTTGGTGTCGTCGGCTGAGCTCGCGCGCTTATCTCTTTCATAGCGATGTTTGCGTTGAAGTCATAGACTATGCGAAGTCCGGACAGCTCGTTGCAGCGGCAGTGTTTTCTAAAGCAGGGAATTGCTGGACTATCTTCGTATGCCACTCCTATGTATTGTTATGACAATCGTGCAGCGTACTGCGTGTTCCTGTTTCTTAAAAAAAATGCTACGAACGTACTGCATGCCTACTGCTGAAAGGATATCACTAAAACAGTCCCTCAGAACGGTGCAGGGCAACCGCCGAACTAAATGTAATCTTTCTGCAGTTCTGATCTTTTAGTAAAGTGAAGGTTTGAAGACTACTTTTAGAAAGTCTGGGAACGCGTTTCTTTCAGCTGAAAAACCAACATGTAGGTAAATTGTGAGCAGAAATGTCTTTATTCTCACATTAAGCGTATAGGTACCCATCACATTCTGTGTATACATAAGGTTGTACGTACTAGAGCTGTGCACGGGCCCAATTTTCAAGCCCGAGCCCGGCCCGGGCCCACTGACTGCGTCGAAGGCCCGCCCGAGCCCGACCCTAAAGGGCTTCGAGCCCGTCCGGCCCGGCCCGAAGTACAAAAACACAAACCCGGGTCCGGTCCGGCCCGACCCTATGAAAGTTGGCTGCGGAGACAAGATACCACTTTTTTATCATGTGGCATTTTATTCAACATATCAAAGTTAAACATACGCAAACGACACATCTTAGTGTGTATACACTGATTACAAGTTGTGTAAAAATAACAAGCTGTGCAGTGATTCGGACTTCAGTGAAATGCGGCGCTCCTGCATCACATATCCCGTCGAACTGAAGTTCCGTTCGCTGCTCGCACTGGTAGCCGGAATCGCAAATATTTTTTTCGCAAGCATAGCAAGCTAGGAATAATTAGACTCCTTGTTCTTCCAGAAGTTTAGTATCTGTGATGCAGGACAGGAGGATGATTGCATGGATAAATAATCACAAAGGTGATCTGTGTGCTCATCGCTAAGTGCTAGAAGACAATTCCGGCACAACGTCTATATTTTTGGTTTGATGCGGGCTTTGCACCTGGCCCGGCCCACCCGATGCCCGAGATGAGTAGCCCGAGCCCGGCCCGGGCCCGAGATGGGAAGACGTCCGCATACCCGAGCCCGGCCCGCGGGCCGGGCCGGGCTCGGGAAGCTTTCGGGCTACCCGGAGCCCGTGCACACCTCTAGTACGTACTACAGGTGTGCACGGGCTCCGGGTAGCTCGAAAGCCCGCGCCTGGCCCGGCCCGGTCCGCGGGCCGGGTTCGCGTAGGCCCACGTTTTCTAGTCTCGGGCCTGGGCCCATTACAAAAGCCTTAGGCATAATTCTTCGTCGTCAGCCACAGCATCAACAAAGTGCACATAATGCGTTACAAGTGTGTAGCGGGTACCGCGCTTTTCCGAAGAATGACGAATAATGACATAGTGGACGCTTCCCCGCTGAAGAAAATTTATGATGATATATGGCGTAGTGGGTACCATGCAAGTGTGCTTGTAGTAGTTGCCCCTAGAGTGTTTAAAAAAAATTGGGGGACCCGTAAGCTTCACCTTTAAGAGTTGAACGCGATAGCGATATCCTGTCCCTAGCCCGTACTTCAATCCCTTAGTGCACGCTATGTAATGCGTAGCATGCTTTAAACCACGAGCAATTATGCGCGGTAAATGCGGGAAATGTTTTCGAAGTTGCTATGCACCCACTACCCCACTACGTGGTCTTAAGGGAATACGCGCAGTAACATGTGTGCCTTCTGTAATGGGTACACGGCTTTGAACCACAATGTCGTTATGATATTCACATCTTCTGACGCCCGATGGCTATGCACGCTTGTACCACGCAATATTACAGCGATGTTACATGTTGTATTGTGACGCCTGTATACAGGATGCGCGTGTTTCCAAAGCATGAGTTATTTTCACTGCAATTCCAAGCAGAGGAAGTTATTTTATATGAAATCACAAGCAGAAGCGTGGCTGGGGTATCCACAGCTCATAAAATGCACTGCTCAAATACCCTTTTAGAACAAAGTGTTGCGTGAAATTTGTTTTGTAATGCCTATTGCACATTTGTGGAGGCAGCCTTAAGTTTTTGGACGCTGTGTGTATACGTGAACCTCATTTGTAATAAATACCATGTAAGAGAGAAAAAAAAAACGAAGCGTGGCTGCGTGGTAGAACACCTGCTTGCCACGCAGACGACCTGGGTTCGATCCTCATTCGGACACAGGCATTTTTATTATTTATTTTATTTGCATCTTTCTCGATTTTTCGGTCACGGACAAGATGATGATTTTTCGCTCAAAACCAACGACGCCGCCGCCGACACCGACGCCGGAATTTCTGCGAAACGAGCTCTTTAACGCTATCGCGTTAAAAGGCTCTAGAAAGGCTGCTTTTCCAGCTTTCGCTGTGACTGTGCTGCCGTTCCGCGCAGGCCTGGCGTTTTTTTTTTTTCTCTCTTTTTTTTTTCTTTTTTTTTTTATCGGGCGGGCCGGGTCAGGTACAAAGCCCGCATTAAGCCCAAATACAGACGCTCTACAGGAATATTTTTCCAGCGCGTACCGATGAGCACGAAAGATTAGCTTTGTGATTATCTATCCATGGAATTATCCACTTGTCCTGCATTTGAGGTAGTTAACTTCTCGAAGAGCAAGCATTCTATATATCCCAGGTTTGATATGCCAAAAAACAGATATTCCGGCTACCAGCGCGAGCAGCGAACGGAACTTCAGAGCTGCGGAGTAGGTGATGCAGGAACGCCGCACTTCAATGAAGCCCGTATCATTGGACGGCTTGTTATAATGACATGACATCTTTTATTCTGTGTATATAGTGACTGTCACATGTACACACACAAACACCCAAGGGAACAACAAGATACTGAATCGCTGATGTCAAAATGACATTCAGGGGCACAAGTGTTGGGACCAAGTTCAAATGATATTTTAAATTACTTTTTCTTTAGTAATACAGTGAACCTAAGATAAAGAAATTAACGAGGTACAGTATTCTCAAGGGATCGCTCCTTCGTCGTAATTCATTTAGTGTTTCATTTTGTCATCGCCTTAAGAAACACCCGCATCGCACATTCAAGGTTGGTTGGTCGGTTCCTCAGTCTTTTGGCGCAACCCACTCCGGGGATAGGCCATGAATCGGACGGTGTCTTGCTTAGGAAACTAATTCACTTACTGAAAGAAAGGATTGAAAATGAATTGTTTAGCCCTTACAGATTAATATCATAAACTCGCAAGATTAAAACAATAAATAAAACCTATAGAGAAACAACAACAAGAAATATATATACAGCTGTAACTAAGACAACTGAATTAAGCGACACTTAACATTCAATTCTTTTAGTCTCACAACGGCGTGGAGTTTTCCCCCCTGTATTCTCTTCTTTCTTGTCCTCTTACTTCCTCCCTATTATAGGGGAGCTGATCGCGCACTCGACAGTACATGGTTGATCTATCTATCTATCTATCTATCTATCTATCTATCTATCTATCTATCTATCTATCTATCTATCTATCTATCTATCTATCTATCTATCTATCTATCTATCTATCTATCTATCTATCTATCTATCTATCTATCTATCTATCTATCTAATCTATCTATCTATCTATCTATCTATCTATCTATCTATCTATCTCAAACCTGCCCAATTGTTTCCTAATTGTCCGTCAATCAAACCAACAACGTCGTACTTTAGCAACACCCCGTGATGAATCGGGAGAGCGCCGTGTGATATACAACGAGACATCGTAGGCTAGATCATACAAGGCCTAAGCTCCGCTTCCGACACAATACGCGTGGATCCATGTCAGCGGATATTGCCTGTGTTTCTCCGACACGCACCCAATTACTCCCCTCAATCACGATTTCATCACCAGCGTTCAAGGAAAGTACCGGCGGCTGTGACGCTGCTGTTGCATTGACCATTCGAAGGCGGCATGAACAAGAGAGTATACGGGCCTTCGATGAAAACAGAAAGCGGAAACAATCACTACCGTCGTATAGGAGAACTTGAGAGCCACGCGGAAGACGAGAAACGACCGAGTGAGCATTCTATATAGCAGGGATCGGCAACGCCACATGCGGCCCGCGAGGCAGTATTATGCGGCCCCCTGTGTGACGTCAGAACCCGGCCCCCTTCCCTTGTCACTTCTCATCTGAAGCTCGGCATGGCAGTTCTGACCTCAAATAGTGTTTTTGCGTGTAACTAATGTTAATAAATGGCAATTTTGTGACATGCGTGTTGGAAATAAACATGATTTATATAGTTCTGTTACAGTGTTTTGCAATTTTCGTCAATTCGCCGATTTTTTTTTCTCTTCGCCCTCAAAGCGCCATACCCCAGCCCCACTTTTCCCGTGCGGTTCCCGCCGTGTCAGCTTCGATAAACTCGGCCCTCCGCCTCAAAAGGTTGCCGACCACTGGTATCTAGAATGAGCGTCATTATCTCGGGACCCAACGCGTCGCCAATGTACCGGTGAAACCTGAATGAAATGCGCTTAGCCTTGACTAGACGGCTCGTCCTGCAGCCTATGAAAATTTCAGCGTGTCATTGCATAACTAACACTTTTACTAATACTACCCCTTTTGAAATCAATGAGAGAATAATACAGTTTAACAAACGACTTCGTAAATGTATCACAGCGATTTATCCTTTTTTTTTCAGTGCTAGGCAATCGCTCCTGAATACCAAATGCACGTGCTAAATGATTTGAAAATGTATTGTTCAACTCCACTTTTACATTTCAATTTGAATATAAATATATTACCTTTTGTATGGGGATATACCCGCAAAAATGATTATTTTCAATTATGTTTTTCTTAACACCCTACGCAATGGCTTTGTGGCTATGTAGTTTTTCTGTAAATCAATACGCAGTGGGTATACTTATTTATTAAAACATTTATATATATTATGGGCTTTTACATGCCCAAATGGTTTTTTTCTCACCTTTCAAAAGGTATTCCAGATTCCACCAGCTGTTTATGCGTGAAGTGGGCGTCTCTTCTGTGAGCCTATCGTCAAGCTTTTGAAGGTCGCTCGTTTAGCACACGTCCATCGTTACAAGCTGCAAATACGAAACAACGAAATGCGCGTCTTATAGAAAGGCAACAAACATGCGACGATGTTTCATATTCTCCTAACATCTATAGCGGCCCGAAGCTGAACCCATCGACGTCTTTGGCGTCATAGTCGCAGCTCCTCCAGGGTCATTGTTATCCTTGAGCGCTTGAATGTCCGCGGGGTGATCAGGTTGCTGCTTTCAATCTCAAGTGTCGTCAACACTCCAAGCGCCGGCTTCGTCGCCGTAGCCTGCGGACAACACGCCTACAAGCGCAGGCCGCAAAACTCTACGGGTCATTCGTGATTTTCGTTTTCTCTGTTCTGCGCTTCCGTCTTGTTGTGTTCGGTGGCGTCTGTAAGTGTGCGGAATGTTCCGTTCTCGCCTCTTGTGTCTGATGTTGTTTCACCGAGTGGCTCGTTGCTTCGCTGTCTACGAACGACTTCTTTTACGGCATAGCTGTTGTCCTCGAGGTTTGCCGTGTGTCGTAGATAGAAAATGATCACCAACATGAACCGGCCCGAGCTCGCTCACCACCCAAGCACTTGATACAGATAGTTAAAGGCAATCGTTGAAACTTGCGGCTCCTAATCGGTGTTTGCCACCATTGTTGACAATTAATTTTTATTGGGCGAGTAGTTGGGATTGGCCCAATTTCTGCGGCACATTGCTATAGAAGAGAGCGAGCATATCCATATATAGTATAGTATAGTATAGTATAGTATAGTATAGTATAGTATAGTATAGTATAGTATAGTATAGCCAGGTGTGGACAAGTGACAGATGAGAGGGCAAAAGCGTAGCGAAGCCAGGACCAGCAAAGGTACCCAGCAGCTTTTCTGTGGCTCAACCTTGCGTGACAAGCTGCGCTAATCTTTCTTTCTTTCTTTTTAAATGCGAATGCATTTCATAGTCGGGCTATGTCAGGCATCCGGCGTTGGCGTTGTGCGGCGTTGGCGTTGTGCGGCGTTGGCGTTGTGCGGCGTTGTCCGCGGAGGAGGAGGAGGAGGATAGGTTGAGGAGGTGTGCGCGCCGGCAGGTGTTAGATGTGAAGCATCTTATGGTGAAGCTTAATCCGGTGGTGGTGGTGTGCGGCGTGACCACCCTTACTGCGCATGCGCAAACCCTTTCAAAAAAAAAAACCTCCTCTCTTCCTCTCTCTCCTCTAGGAATCCCTCCCCGCGGCAAGCACACCCTCACTGCGCATGCGCCTCGCCTCCTCTCTCCCCTGCTACGCTCCCCCCTCTCTCCTCTAGGCATCCCTGCCCGCGCCGTCCACACTCCCACTGCGCATGCGCGTCCCACCTCTCTTCTCCTCTCCTACGCTCCCCCCTCTCTTCTCTAGGCATCTCTGCCCGCAGCGTCTACACTCCCACTGCGGATGCGCGCCCCCCCTCTCTCTCTCCTCTCTCACGCTCCCCCCCCTCTCCCTCTCTCGCCTTGCGACGCCGACACAGGCAGCGTCTGCTAGCGAGTTTCTTGGTTGAAAAAACTGAATGCTCGCGCTGCACAACCGTTCACTGGCCACCCCGTATATATGGCAATGGATCTTGACCTCCAAGGTGGTGCCGGTGGGAGATTTCTCCTGTGCGTTGTTGAACAATAAAAATTCGCAGCGTGCGCGTTAACTAAAAGCGGACTGCGAGTCTCTGTGTCCAGTCGGAGTCTTCGGTCTCTCATTGCACATTAGCAGCGATTGGCATGTTTCAGTAAGAAACACCGCTCCATCGCTGGGTGCTTTACGCATCCCCAGTTTTAAATGCGAATGCATTTCTAGTCGGGCTATGTCAGGCATCCGGCGTTCGCGTTGTCCGCGGTGGCCTCGGCAGGTGTTATAGTGAGTGGAGAGGAGGAGCGCGCTCTGGTGCGTGAGGGCGCTCGCATCGCGGGAGCTCGGCGGAGCTATATATGAAAAAAAATTTTAAAAATAAAAAAAAGAAAAAAAGAAAGTTAAGAAAAAAATTAAAGAATAATAAAAAAAAGAAGAAAAAAAACAGAAAAAAAAGCAAAAAAAAAAACAGGCGCTGCGCCGTGCTCCCGACCAGGCTGCAGAAATCAGGCGCCTTTTCCTTCTTCGAACCACTACCGCCATATATAAATGGAGTGAAGCGCGCGCGAAATGCATTCGCATTTCCTCACGATTCCCTTCGGGGAGGTGGGGGGATTTTTTTCCTCTTTCTTTTTTCTTTCTTTGTTTCTTTCTTTTTTCCTTATTCTTTTCTTTTTTTCCTTATTTCTTTCTTTCTTTTTCTCTTCCTTTCATTCTTTCTTTCTTTATTATGACGCTGAAGTTCTGTCTTCGCTGCAGGGAACACAGTGTTCCTTTATACGGTGAAGCTGTTTACGGCTAGGTTCTTGCCGATCGCGTCCGCGAACCGAACCAGGGTTACTTTTGGTGGCTACTTTGTGCCAAATTGGCTACTTTTCGACCCCGTTTGGCGACAAAAATTACCGGTTGGCTCCATGGCTAGTTTCTAGCTATTTTTAACTTTTGATTTCGAGCATTAATTAGCCATTTTTCTCATTATTTGCAGATTAATCACACAGTTTTAAAGCTTTTCTGGAAATACAGCCGATGCGCGCGCGTACCCCCTCCCCCCCCCCCCCCCAACCCCCCATCAGGCTCGTGCGCATCAAGGTACCCTGACGCAGCGCTTGGCGCCCGGCAAATACGCAGTGGCGAAAACGCGCGCATGTGGGCAAACACATGGTTAGCACTCCTGATGCTGCCCACCATCTATGCTGAAGCTGCGTGCAAGATATTATAATTAATTCTTACGTACAGTGTCTGTTCTCGTGTAAACTTGACAAAAACAGAGATCTGCAACAAACTGAAGCTCGTGTGTTCGTCTTTAATCAGATTTCGCTATCTGGAGCTGAACTTGTATTATGTAAACTCCACTAATCCAATTCGGCTTGCAGCTCCAAAGAAGAAATTGTTTCAACGTGCAATGTTCCTGCTGGCTGGAATGTTCTAACATTACTGAGTATCTGGCAAGAGCTCTATTTCTACATTAACTACATGCACGCGGAATGAAATTAATTATAATTTGTTCATTTATATGTAACTTATATCTGTCGGCTTGAAGACCAAAGCAATAGCTGCGAAAATTCTGCTCTGATTTCTATCGCCTCGCCTATTCATAATTGTGTCATTTATTGATAATACTAAATACTCCACTCATAATGTCGCTTTTGTTCTGTTTGGCTACAAATTTTGCGACAATTTTGAATGGTATGGCTACTTTCGCTACTTTCGAGTTGAATTCTTGCTCCTTCTCAAATCCACCCAACGGCAACCCTGGACCAAACGACGCGTAGAACAACTATTTTCGGTGCACGATATGTACAGGTTTATAAAACTTGCCACAAAAGGAACATTGAATTTTGCGGTAGTATAATGAAAGAACTTTGCAGGACATGATGCAAATATCCATGGTGCGATCTCGTACGTTTTTCTCCACCTCGGTCGAGCCCTACGCGCTCCATTGGAACGCTCGTCGCTAGAAAATATGAGGCGGCCGCACATCACTATTCATGGTTCTCGCTGGTGCGTTGAAGAACAGTCGCAGCTATCTGAACCGAGCAAAGTTCTCATTAACTGTGTTGACGTTGGCATTATTTACACTTGGCGCAGTGCCATAAGTTAAATTCGTACATATACTCCCTTTTTTGTACTTCCCGCTGAAGTCATTTTGTTGAACCGGTGCCGTTGTAATCACCTGAACAGCTTGAGTTTCCAGTTCCGTACTAACGAAGCTTCGCGCTAGTGCGCATGCATGCGCGATAATATCAGAAACGTGAGCAGTTCGATCCAGTTGCTTGTTTCTTTAACTTGTGTACATTCATGCCGGATACACAGAGATGAATTTCTATTTCAGTTTTCATTTGTGAAATGTATATACTCCTTTGAACTTTTCTTTGTTTTGTTTGTTTATGTACAAGTTACATGTACTATCCGCGTCAAATGAAACCCGAACAGCGGCAAGCATTCGCAGCGGTATAGTTCGCGCCGTCCAGTTATCACCACTGACAGGCACGCGCATCCGGTTCGGCAGCACTTCGCATACTTGCGCGCCTGTCCATACTGATAACTGGACGGCGCGTACTATACCACTGCGAATGCTTGCTGCTGTTCGGGTTTCATTTGACGCGGATAGTACAGTAAAAAACTTCCCTTTGTATGCACTAAATGTGTGTAAATTCACGGTAAGCACACTCACTATAGCACACCCGCAGCCTCCGATATCGGCTTCAGCCGCACGCAGCCGGAGCCAGTCGTTGAGGCCACGAGTGTGCTATAGTGGTCGGCTGCCGACCCGATGGTAACATTACCGAGTACCGGACGTGGCGGGCACATTTAGATGGAAATGAAATGCTGGAGACCCGTGTACTTAGATTTAGGGCCGTGAAAGCTCGACAATTATTATTATTATTATTATTATTATTATTATTATTATTATTATTATTATTATTATTATTATTATTATTATTATTATTATTATTATTATTATTATTATTATTATTATTCAACTGTCCCACTTTGGTGTCTCTTAAACGAGTCACTTTTGAGGCGAACACGACATCATTAGTTTCTAGAATAGAGTGCTGAGTCAGCGTAGCCAGCCTATCTGCTGCCTTTCAATGTCATCAATTAGTACTTGCGTTCAACAATCAGGATGCTCGTTCGCAGTAATAATTGATTCCATCTCGTTGTCTGTTTCAGGCTCTCTTCAAGTGAAAAAGGCGCTCGTCGTAACGACATTTTAATTAGATCGACGCTGACGTGGGCGCTCTGTAACAACACTTCTGACAAAATAGAAGCCACTCAGTTTTCCAATTAACGGTCGTGCAGATAAAGGCTCCAACGCTGACATCACTACGCGGACAGGGTAAACATCATTAAACGGGTGCATTTTCAAGAACCAGCTCCCTATGGGAATCTATTGAGCTGCCCCGTTCACAAACGAGCTTTTCCGATGCACGATGCAGCAGTGCATGCGAATGGCAAGCAGGGTGAGTACGCTTACTCGAAGCAAGATGGGCAGACGAGATGCGCACCGCAAGGGCAAAGAATAATATTTATACAAAACCGTGATGCCTAGACACGTGCGCTGTTTATTTATACAAAAATATTTTCGAAGCTACATAGTTGCCTTCGTTCTGTAACCTCTGGCGCGCTCAGCGTGGCGCGCTAAATGTGCCAAAACTGCGTGTCCATCTCGTACATCGTGCTCCATGTAAGTGCCTAGTACTTTGGGGGCCCGGCTTTTCCTTCATCCATGCATCTCACGTGGCGTGATCATGCTCACAGTAAAGCACTCAATACAGGCCGCAAGAAGACTGGCAAGGCTCAAAACCACGTAAAAGTGAACGGAGATGTTCCAAAATAATATAATTAACCGAAATAACCATGAAGTAATCGCAATGATTAACTAAAATTTCGGTAACCTGCGGCCGACAGCGGGGCCACGCAAGATAGGGCGCCACCGCCTCGCCGAGCGAGCGAATGCTCCTCCCTCCACGCTTCGTCGGCGCTGCGTTCCTACATCTGATGCTGGAAAACAACCAGACGGAACTCGCTGCAGACGACGGCTAGCCCTCAACTGCCGTAACAGGCAGGAAGTCTCTAAAACGCAGCAAAAAGTAGCGCACGCGTCACAAACCACGCCGACCTGGCGAATCTCTCTAACAAGATTCTTCTCGCACTGGAGAAACCCTAAACGCTTACCTCGACCATTGACGTCATCGACGCCTTGGTAAGAGGAGCAGTGGAAACTCTATACGAACGGGAATGACTGGGTTCCCGTGCTATGCGCTTCCTCTGATTTCGCAGTAGTGGAGCTGCTATACGTTTTTGTTGTTCCTCAGAGACACTCTCTCTCTTTTCCTTCTCTTCCCTCCTCTCTCTCATCTTTCTATTCCCCTTCCCTAATCCCCCCAGTGTAGGGTAGCCAACCGGAAGTCTTTCTGGTTAACCTCCCTGCCTTCTCCCTTTCTGTTTGCTTCCTTCCTTCAGAGACACTGGCACCTTTCAAATATTTTAGTTCGTCGAGTGCTTTTGCGTCCCGTGCCCCCCCCCCGCCCCCTCCCCCCCCCCCCCCCACGCCATCATCTAATGGAAGGTGCCAAGTCCACCCATACATTTACAGCCTGCCCAGTACCCGTCATTGCTTAGGCGCGGGTTTTTTGTCACAACGGTTTTTGACCAAAATGGCGGCTAAGAAAGCCTGATGTTCCGTTCCAAGAGCTGTCTGCTTCATACAGTTACTCTCAGTAGGCCGTGGACGACTAACTTTCGTTCTTGCATCCCCTTTGAAGCTTGCTATTATTTTTTTCATCCCGGATCCGCTGTCCCCGGGTTCCGGGGGGTTCGGCTGGTTGTGGGGGGGGGGGGGGGCACTGCGGTAAATATTCTTAATGTTATCTATAATGTCATAAATCAAACTTTCATCCATTGATCTGAAATCAGGTTCAGTTTGGTCTTGGCCGAGAGCCGTCGCTTCAGTGTGTGCCGTCACGTTTGTTTAGGCGCGAAGCTTTTGGGACAGGCCCTAGGGGGGCCCCGCTAAATTCGAGAAATAGCGTCCCCTCCAACGTAAAACCCAAGCGGTGTGCGGGTCCCGCGCATGCGCAGGGACCTCGATGCTACTTCTTTGGGGCCCCTATTCGAAAACTCCATATTATGAAATATATGTGTTACCTATGCTCAATACACGAAATGTGCATTTAATGGCTGTGACAATCGATACGAAGCTTCTGAAGGCGCGAAATCTGGCACCTCGAGTACATCATGAAGACTTTGTGTTTCCTTCTCACTCAGGCGAGGTCTAGCGCACCGCTGCTGCGGAGCACAGCGAAAGCGCCTTTCGAAACTTGCATATTGCGTTATCATGCCCCCGTCGAAGGCCCTACGACGCTCCATCATCGCCAAGCTCTAGGCTTCCCTGGAGGCGAATCCTTTGTTTACCTTCAGTCTACGCAACACGTTCGATCGGTACGCATTTCGACGCACCCGCCTATCCCTGCCGAGGCGATGACTTTTTGGCGTGAAGACGCTGTGTTCTTTAGTTTTTTTTTTTTTTTTTTTTTTTTTTTTTTTTTTTTTTTTTTTTTTTTAATCTGAAGGTCGTATCCCGCTTCGCCTGGAAGCTATATCCACTCTTTCGTTCTGTTGTTGATGATGGTGGCTGTTACAGTTATGATGATGTTTTCATGCGACTTCTTTTCATGCGACCTAGGCTGCACCGGTATTTTTTTTTCTGGCGGAGGAGTACAAACTTGCTTTTTACTTAGACATAGGAAGCTAGCACGAAATTTTTATCATTGTACTTGTTAAGGACACAGATATGAGTGGAAATACAATCCATTGAGTCCTGGTAAAGCCAAGTAGTCGATGTACTAAGGCACAGCAGTGTTTCAGTTTGATATAAAATTGCCTCGACTTTTTATAGCTATTTAAGCTAGCCGTCATTTGTGCGGCCTGTAAAAAAAACAAAAACAAAAAATGGATGTGCACCTGTGTGGCCTATCAGAAAAGTCATCATAAACGGGTACGGGCCACAAAAACTGGGTAGATCCCACTGGTCCACTGAAAAATTAATAAGGCAACGTTTAGCCCAGCAAATGGCTACGAAGAGATGACGGCTGGCCGAAGACGCCGAATACGTACAGCGACAGAATACTAGGGAACGAGAAAGGCAAATGGCGGCTGCGAGAAGAACCAGAAGCGATGGAAGTCCTATGGCAATGACGACGTGCCCGTGACGTCTCTGTGACTGTATGTGGTTTAACTGGAACCTCTCTGCGCTAAGAATCAACGTAGAAACAACTTAGCATCATTTAGAAAAAGCCTAGAAACGACCTAGAAGCAACCTAGAAACAACCTGCCTCACCTAGCTAAGGCCTAGAAACAACCTACAAGCAACCAGATTAGTCTTCAGAATCGTTCAGTTTCACTGTTTCAAGCCTTGCATGGCTTAGTGCAAGCATCGCCATTTTTTTTCTCCATTTATAGTTACGTGGTGACGTGCTGGAAAGAGCATCGTGTACATTTGAATCTTTTCTCTCTTTCGGCGTGAAAAAAAAAAAAACGTTATCACTATTCGTAGTAAAGAAGGAAAAAAAGTCACATCAGCTTCAACTTACAGAGCTTTGACGAATGAGCAGAAGTCCCCTCAACTTCAACTTGCGGAGCTTTGATGAATCTTTGCTGACAAAGGTATTATTGGAAAGTCGGTGTAGGTGACGCTATTGCGCCGTGCACTGTGTCCCAGGTTTACCGCGTAGTGAATGACATTATAGTTGAGCGAAATAATTTCCGCAGTTGTTTTTTTTTCTTTTTTTCCTAAACCTTGAAGACGTCTAGGTTGTTACCTTGTATATCTATTTGTCAGTTACTGCGCTGTCGGAGTTACCCCAAGGGTGCAAATCTGCATTAAGTGCGGCAATATTTAGAGCGCAGCTATTAGGCGCCTGTTCCTGCGTTCAGCGGCGTCGCCGTCGGGGGCGTAACCAATAGACATGGAAAAATAATCAGAAAAAAAAATGCCCAGAGTCTAATGGGCTTTGAACCCGGGCCCTCTGCGTGGCAATCCAGTATTCTACCACAGAGCCGCTCTGAATTTTTTTTATCGAAGTATTTAATAGAATGCGTATTAAAACAGTACACAGTATCGCAATAGAGTTGCATGGTTGCAGTTACATAGCGACAATCACAGAACCACTCTGGTGCTTGAAACTCATTTGCAAAAAGATCTTATAAGGCGTCACGTCGGGCGAGAAATCGTGTTAACTTATGTAATGTAGCATTGCAAAAGAGTAAAATAACAACCACTCATCACACAATACTAAAGTGCGCAACGAGTGTGTGGTTTAATGCTTCCCACCCTATGCAAACTGCATAGCTATAATTCTTTATCGTCATCAGCCACATTCGTATCGGCAAAGTGCACATAATATTTTACACGTGTGTAGCGGGTACATCGCTTATCCGCAGAAAGACGAATAATGGCGTGATGGGTCCTGTCCTACTTCGAAAAAATTATGATATATTGCGTAGTTGATACCTTGCAGAAAGCCACAACTTCAAACCCAGTTGGCCTTGCCCCAGCACGAAGCGGCATTCAGAATTCGCATTAGCCAGTCAGTGAATTTTTTTTTCGCTTTAAGGACAGTTTTTTGTTCCAGTGTCATGCATCACGACGTGGAGGTAGGATGACTGTAAGGAATCAGACGAACGCAAAAGAACAAACCAGATTTTATAGGGATCTGCGGCAGCACGAAATCACCAGTTCGATCGGTGTTTTTAATCTAAGCAAGCAACAGGAAGCTTACTGCAGTTAGCGAAGTGGTTGCTTTATACTTGAAGACGCGAATACAGATTCGTATCGTCGAGTACGCAGTCAAGAAACATAATTATATCTCTAAGTTAACAGAGGGCGGAGGTGGTTGTTAAAGGGACACTAAAGGCAAAAAAACAATTTGCGTCAGAGTGAAAGATGAATGTTTGGGAAATGTCTAAAACGGCAATATTATCAACAGCAGTGCTCTACTAATCGAGAAATTAAAGTAAATGTGCGACACCACATGAGCTTGGAGTGGGAACATTTTTGAAATGGTCCCAATGACG
>JALIZH010019719.1:0-26027 GCA_030522465.1 Rhipicephalus appendiculatus | reverse complement strand
GTGCATGTTTCGGTGCACCACTGACTGCGGTGTGCGAAAGACAAAATTGTGTCAGTGTGTGTGTGTGTGTGTGTGTGTGTGTGTGTGTGTGTGTGTGTGTGTGTGTGTGTGTGTGTGTGTGTGTGTGTGTGTGTGTGTGCGCGTGCGTGCGTGCATGCGTGTGTGCGTGCGTGCGTGCGTGTGTGTGTGTGTGTGTGTGTGTGCGTGTGTGTGTGTGTGTGTGTGTGTGTGTGTGTGTGTGTGTGTGTGTGTGTGTGTGTGTGTGTGTGTGTGTGTGTGTGTGTGTGTGTGTGTGTGTGTGTGTGTGTGTGTGTGTGTGTGTGTGTGTGTGTGTGTGTGTGTGTGTGTGTGTGTGTGTGTGTGTGTGTGTGTGTGAGGAGGGGGGCGCGGGGGGCAGTAACAAAATCGTCGCACGCGGACGCTGCCCTTTTAGGGACGAAGCATCATAGGGGTGAGGCTTGTCCATCCGTTTGGCGTCCGTGCGCACGGCTACAGTCGAAACATATGTGAGACACAAAAACAAAGGTTTGACAATAGACTAATACCAATCACAATTGTGACAGAACAATATAAAACACCTACGAGCACAAACATAAGCGTTCGCAGGGTTCCCCTTCAGGGGGGGGGCGAAGGTTCGTCGCAGCGCCCCCCCCTCCCTATTATGTCAATGTATGGGGCTGACTTTGCGCCCCCCCTATCACCCCCCCTACAATGTATAGGGCTGACTTTGCGCCCCCCTTGTCGCCCCCTTGCCCCCCCCCCCCCCCGTGCGCGCGCCTATGAGCACAAACACTTTATACTAGTCGGGGACTTCAAGGTAGACATTATGGACTTTAGGACCTAGATTTGTCGTCGACTCTTTATGTCAATTTGTCAGTTTATAAATATTGAGAACTAACGGACAATGATGCCACGGAAAGTATAGGGGATGTTATTAGAAGAAATTGTAATATAAATGTGAAGAAAGAAAAGTGGATGAAAAGATAACTTGCCACCGGCAGGGACCAAGCTTGCGACCTTCGAATAACGCGTCCGATGCTCTACCATTGAGCTACGGTGGCGGTCATCCCCCCGTCGTGCATTTAAACGTGGGAGCGTCAGTTGCCATTACGGCGAGTGTGGAACACTCTTTTTGCCTGTTGGCGTCACGTAACACGTGGTCTTATTACGAGCTGGCAGCTGACTAATAATCCCTCGCATACTACCTGAAGGCATCAAGTCTGCCAGAACGAGGCCCCCCGCTAGAGTGTAGACTACGGACCGCAGCGCCACAAGCGGATTGACCCTGTTTGGGCTTCACTTTTCGAAGCTAGTTCCGGGCACTCCCCCTGTTCTAGTACACTCTACCCTCGCTATGAATGAAGGAAAGAAGTGTAAATTTAAGGGCTCGTTGGCTTTGTTAAACGCAGTATTAATGAGGACTAACGGACAATGATGCCAAGAAACGTATAGGCACCGGGCGGCCGTCGTACGGCGCCAGCTGCGCCCTTCCCGAAAAGCGCCCCAAGCGGCAGCAGGGACGGCACTGGCATGTGAAGCAGACGACGCGGAGAAAGCTCCGCTACATTCGGCATCGTATTCGAAGAGTAGCGGCGGCGTTTCTTTTTGGACGATCCGAAGCTGTACGCCGTTGCGTTTGTCGCCCAGGGCAAATAGAAGCGCCAGCAACAGTGTTTTTTGAACAATGCACGAAGTGTTCGACTGTCGGACATGTGTTCAGATTACGGGGCCCGTCGTCGGGCTTCTGGGAGACACGCGCAGTCGTTTGCGGTCATGGCAGCGTTTAATGGTCGCCAAGTCATCTAGAAGGGATGACACGTGTCCCTTTCATCTATTCACACCGAGGAACGCCGTCGGAACATGAAACGACGCAGCTTTCTTGCGTGGTGCTGTGCTTTTAGGCGTTTGTTTACGTTCGGAGGCGAACCAGAGGGGGCACGAATATGCCTCCCCCTTTCGGGACTGCAAATGAGACAGGCCCGATCGGCGAAATATTGTAAAATAAACATCTTTGCATGTTAACTACCGAACTCGCTGCTCCTCGCTGTTATCTGTAGGGCTCCTGGCGGGAAGGCCAGCCCGGACAGCGCAAGCGCACCACTGGTGATGCGAGGTATATTGCGCGGTGGCTTTCAAGGCTTGGCCAGCTGGCGTGCGCATTTTGGTGTGTCTGCTCTAAAAAATGGTCGCCGCTTGCACGAAGCAGGTCACGTGCATGACATCACGGAATATAAAGGCGACAACGAGTGCGAATTGCGTTGCAAGTGCACCCGCAGACGAAGCTCAATGCGACGATCTTAGCGAACCAAAGGCACTTTGAGTGTTTCTATCTACGTATCTATCTATCTACCAACTCGCCTACGTGTGGGTGCTCTCGTTTGGCGAATATGACTGGCTAATTCTGACATGAATATTGTGAAAATCTTGTCCCGTACGTCGTCAAACCCTCTCCTAAAGTCACGTGTGGTACATACCCGTATACCACAGGCCACGGGTTCGGGGTATGAGCCACAGTTTGTCTACGCAGGAACGGCGAGAACAGACATCGGTAATTTAAACGGGTGCACGTCAAGAAAATGCGGCATCAACTACGTTGAACCGACGTCTGCAAAGAATAGAAATCAGGACACCAGCAGTAATCGAACCCAGGCATTCTGTTTGGCAATCACCACAGAGCCAAGGTCTTGAAACTACTTTTGAAAAGCCCTATGCGCGAGAAAAATGTCGGTGCAACTGTCCGTGGTGCGGGCACGAGACAGCCGACATGGCTCACATACTTTGGAACTGCGAACGTGGTTTTCGCCTTCACTACCGGGACGAGAGAGCCTGTACCCCAGGACGACTGGCTGAGCGGTGGCGAGCCGCGCTTCTCAGCCCACATTCGGTGGACCAACTCTGGGCTGTCCAGCGAGCCAGGACCATCGCCGAGGACCTCACTCGATCTTCCCCGGACGACGGCCCCTGGAGGCCTAGCCCGGGCCAGTAATTTCTCGCTGGATTAATAAAGTTTATTGCCTAGCTACGAACGTCAATTGTGGTTGCATTGCTGGCTATCTAATTTTGTAACAAGGTGTTAAACATTACTTATGTACACCTATGATACAGACGTCATGTAGGCTTAACGCCAATTTTGGTTGCAGTGTTGGTTCCGCTTTCATAACCATCAGATGAACGTTACATATGTGCTCCTATGACTGCGCAAACTATAATCAAGCATTCCTCGACGCCGGAGCAATACTCTTGACACATTCTACGCATGATATTCGCAGCAACGCACGCGAAATATGAATCGCACCGCAGCGTGCGCTTCCTTTCAACAAAATTAACGTCTGTTGTCGAACATGAGTGCTGACATTACGTCAGACTATAAGCTACCCTTTAAACGTCAGTGTAGCGGGCGTGCCTGATAAGCAGACGATGTACACACAACTACTGCATTTACAAATGCCGTCGATCCACCTCGTTACGCTTGACTCAAAGGTAAAAAAATGCAGCATAGACTGCAGTTAAAACAAACTTTATGTACAAAACTATGTACAGGAATACGACAGAACGTAAAAAAAGAAAATGACCCTCAGTGGGGCCGTAAGCTGCAGTGCCGGTGTCTAGCCGGCAAGCTTTACAGTAGCAAAAAGACGTCGCGGTCTCTTGGGCCGCTCCTTTTATCCCCTGTATCCCCCTCCTCCATCAGTCCGCGTTGCCTGCGGTCATCGGCACCGGCCATGATCGGGCAGGTAGCAGAAGGAGCAAGAGGGTTGGGCAGGTAATCTCAAGCAAGGCGCAGAGGGGTGAGTCACGTCCGACGCACCCGCATAGCTTGGGGGCGCACCCTCTATCCCTTGTCCCTCGAGCTCAGGAATGTGGGCGTTGGCAGGAGGGGGGGGGGGTCCCGCAGAGCGCAACCTTACACCTCCCTTCCAAGATTTGTTCATCATGAAACAGATGCAACAAATGAAATAACAAAAAAAAAGGTTCGCACGACAGGCAACATAACATGAGGAAGGTAAACATGTCACCCGCACACGCTCAAATTGCCGAGATGCGGCACATGCACATGTCGCACAGTTCACTTTAAAAATCATGTGATGGCGGTCAGTCCAGTGGTCGAAAGTTCACTTTGCCACACACCATCTGCACGAAAAGGGCAGGAAACCCTCCCTGTCACAAGACCGTAGGACCCGAATGGTGCCCGGGCTGGTCCCTCACCCCACCAACGTGTCAGATTTACGCCTTGGGGCTTGCTGCACGTGAGGTACGAGAGCGGGTAGTGGTCGGCGATGACGGGTACCTTAGCTCCAAAACCCCATAGTTCAAATTTCTTTGAAGCACCAATTACTGGAGATGCCCCGCGTTCAATGGTAGCCCACCGCGTCCGCGTCGGTGTAGGCCGATGACTACCGAAAGCGATCGGCATCTCAGAGCAATCATTTTGAATTAGCGCCAAGCACGCACCTGCAGCTACAATGGATGCGTCAGCAGAGAGCCCGTACGGTGTTTCGAGGTTTGGCGTGGTGAGGGCCTCGCACGAGGCCTGTTTCAGAGACCTGAATGTCTCGTCGGCTTCGACTATCGTTTCTCGCATTGAATCGTCGGCTGTCGAAGGCTTGACTTTGGCCGAGGTTGCTGGACTCGCGATCGCGTGTTCGTCGGGATTTTCTTGCGTTTGTGTCCCCTCCGCAGCCATATGCACCTGTCTGTTCTCCGCTGTCGAGGTCTGTAACTGTTCCCAGGCGTCAGCGGATATTAAACAGTCTGTGTGGCCGGCCAATCTGTCCGTGAGCGCGCACATTACCGGCGTCACGCTCTCTATCACTTCGATTGGGGAGCCCGATCCCTGTATAGTGAAAGGAATGACGGCGAGCTTCGCTTCCACCCTCTCACCAAAGGCTGATACTAGATCGACGGTACCGTGCGGTTTAACGAGGTGACCCGGAATGCTGCTCTCTCGCACCACTGTAATATCAGCGCCCGTGTCCACAATCGCGTTCAAAACTTTCTCTTCGCAGTTCAGCTGTACAGTTTGGGGCACTGAAAGCGCCTCACCACTGCTAATGGAAACGCGCGCTGTTACCATCTCGGTACGCTTTTCACCTTCGGAGTTATGTGTCCTTGCCATTGAACGGACAGCTGTCTCTGTGATGCCGCCAGCTACCGCAGCTGGGGCAGCCTTGCAAGCGCGACTGGTTCTTGCCTCCCGTGGAAGGCTTACTCTTCTTGTACCTTCGCGCCTGTGTCTCCGCGCTTTGGGGGGGACTTGTGTTTGCTCATCCCCTCGACCTTTTCGCGGGTCGGCTCTCCTTTGTTCGCGGCTACAGCTTTTCTGCAGGCACTACCTTCCCCGGTAGCTTCCTCGAACGTCTGGAGTAAACGAGCTAGCTCGCTGGCTTTCAACCAGTCTTCACCTTCGCGCAGTTTAACGTATTTGACCGCTTCTTCCGTTAGACTCGCCTTTATCTGGTCGGCTACCAAAAGCTCGACCAGGCGTCTGAAAGTGGAAGCGCCGCGGGCTTCTACGTAGAAGTTCAAATAACTCTCCACACGAGTGCCAAATGTTTTCCATGTTTCCCGGCGGCGCTTAGTGGCCGTAATAAACCGCCTGTGGTACTCAGCCGCCGATAGCTTTAGCTCGTCCAGCACGACGCCTTTCAGGGTGTCAAAATCCCGGTGTTGCTCGGGTGTAAGTCGTGTAGATACGTACGGCACGCGCTCAGCGATTAGCGGGAAAATAATGAGACCCCAGAAGTCCCTCGGCACGCTATATGCCTCTAACGAGCTCTCCACCGACTCGAACCAGACGGGCACTTCCCCGTCAGCTGGAAATTTTGGAAACGCTCCGGTTAGCATTTGTGCATAGTGCCTGAGGAGTTTCATTTGACCGCTCTGGGACGTCGAATCGCTCCCGATACCTTGCGTCCGCGGTGAGCTGTGCCTTTGAAGCCGGGCGATCTGCAATTTTATTTCCAAAGACCGCCGCTCTTCTTCGGCGAGCTTGAGCCTGTACTCCATTTCCTTATCAGAAATGGAGGGGGCGGGCGTGAAAAGGTTCTGGTCAGCCCCACCGTCCCCGCTCTCGCTCCCCATCATGCTAGCGCGGCGCTTGTCGGGGTTTAAGTGCCCGAAACTAGTGAGCATATGAGCGGGCCAGCCCAAACAACACAGAGGTCATCAGGAATGTGACAGGAAAGGCTCACCTGTGCACTTTGCTGGGGGGTGCTGTCCGCGACTATGCCGGACTCGCTCCGCCGGTGCTCTCGACGCTGGGGTCTGTCGTCGTGGCTGGATAGCTGGTCGGCGCCGCGTCGTAGCTTGACCCTCGGCTGTCTCCCGGAAAGCCTCTCGTTGCGGTCCTCGCGAGGACGGCTGCTGGTCGCTCGCTCGATGCCTGCCGGGTCCTCGCGGAACTCACGATGCGCTGCAGGTGAGGTTAGGCTTCGGCTGCTGCTGCTCCAGAGCTCGCAGCTCCTTTGTTGTCCTTGAGTCACCTTTCTTCAAGGCCTCGTCCAGTGGTCGTTCAGGGTGCAACGATTCTGTGCGACTGCGCCAGTAAATTTTCGTCCGAACTCGTGGAGCGTTCGACCAGGTTCTTTGGGAGCGAAGCAAGGCCGGGCCCGCGCTTCGCGATGGAGATCGCCGCCGTCTTCGTGACGTTGCCTCGGAAGAAGACGCCTTCGCCGCTGGACGTTTTAAAACAAACTTTATGTACAAAACTATGTACAGGAATACGACAGAACGTAAAAAAAGAAAATGACCCTCAGTGGGGCCGTAAGCTGCAGTGCCGGTGTCTAGCCGGCAAGCTTTACAGTAGCAAAAAGACGTCGCGGTCTCTTGGGCCGCTCCTTTTATCCCCTGTATCCCCCCTCCTCCATCAGTCCGCGTTGCCTGCGGTCATCGGCACCGGCCATGATCGGGCAGGTAGCAGAAGGAGCAAAAGGGTTGGGCAGGTAATCCCAAGCAAGGCGCAGAGGGGTGAGTCACGTCCGACGCACCCGCATAGCTTGGGGGCGCACCCTCTATCCCTTGTCCCTCGAGCTCAGGAATGTGGGCGTTGGCAGGAGGGGGGGGGGGTGGGGGGTCCCGCAGAGCGCAACCTTACAACTTTGTTATTCTGTCTACACGTTAACATTGCCCCCTAACATTCAAGAAAGAAAGCGCACGTCTCCCATTCCCTTTTCGTCTCCTTTACTCGATGCTTCGCTGACTTCACTTGTTGCTCCTCTGTATAGTTCTTGGACGCTCCCGTTCTGTTTTCCCTTTCTGTTCAATGCTTAACCGACCCTAATATTTTAACAGATATTGTAGTCTTCAGTCCTCGTACATTTCACGCACATTTCGGCAGCGCACGACACAAGCGACTGGAGCACAATGAAGCAAAAGCAGCCGCGCGCCCCCCGCAGTAAGCGCCTGCATCCGTTCCGCCGCCCACATGCCATTAGTTCCCCGTTGCCACCGAAAGAGGCGCCACCAGTCCAAACTCGCCCCGCCCCCGGTGCCTATAAGGGATGTTATTAGAAGTAATGGGCCTTTTTCAGGTCCGAACAGCGCCTCCAGTGGAGATCGCCGAAATCGAAACTGGGGGTCAGTGGCCTCCGAAGTTGTCTCGGAGGCCTGGTATTTTTCGTGATATTTTGCAAATGTCGCCACCCAGTGACCCCCCAAAAAACATGGCGCGTGTGACGTCACCGCCGCTGCGCATGTGCAGACTAGTCTTCTGAAAAAGGCCCATTGTAATGTAAATGTGAAGAAAAGTGGACGAAGTTAGTCAGCTGCCAGCTCGTAATAAGATCACGTGCTAAATGACGCCAACAGGCACAAAGAGTGTTCCACACTCACCGCAGTGGCAACAGGCGGCGGTGACTGACGGTCCCACGTTTAAATGCACATTTATACCCTATAAAGTGGACGGGGGGGGATGAAAGCCACCGTAGCTCAGTGGTGGAGCATCGGACGCGTTATTCGAAGGTCGCAGGTTTGATCGTAGCCGGTAGCAAGTTATCTTTTTGTACACTTTTCCTTCTTCACATTTACATTACAATTACTTCTAATAACATCCCCTATATTTTTCTTGGCATCATTTTCCGTTAGTTCTCATTAATACTGTGTTTAACAAAGCAAACGAGCCCCTAAGTTCATACTTTTTTCCTTTTGTCAGTTTATGTCACTCAATTTACATTATATGGGGCAACGCTCGGGTAACGTACGTTACTCACCCATACGATACCCAGAGCTTCGCCCACTCGTCATGATTCACTTCTTGAAGATGCGTGGATTTTTTAATGTGTCTTCCACGAAAGCAAAGGTCCCAAAAAATCTTCCGGCACACCTTACGCTGTAATAGTGACGATCGCCGGGCATTTTTTTTCACTGTCAAAAAAAAAACATATATATAACCATAAAAAACGTCATTAACCCGAGGACTCTACTAAGAGCACGTCGCAAAGAATGAAAACCAGCGGAAAACACAGGACACAGCGAAAAGAAGTCGACGGGACAGGCTGGCTGTGTCCTGTCTTTTCCGCTGGGTTTCATCCTTTGTGACAATGTACCAACTAGCCCAGTCCAACGCCTTGGTAAGCGTACGTCCTTCCAGATATCTTGAGAGTAAATAACTCGTCATTGGTCTCACTTACGCAACACTATCGAGTGATTGAAGCAATAATACAAACACTGTGAAACATTAGTGTTTGTAGTGAAGAAGGGAGAACAAAGAGACAACGCCCTTGCTGCGGGCCGGCTGTTCTTATTCTGTCATCTTCCTCTACCTCGCCTTAGCTCCCCGCGCGCCCGAAGCCCGGTGTTGTTGTTCGTCATCACACTCGGCCATGACTGCGAGCGCGCGGAGCTGCCGACATTGTTTCTGGTGGGCGGGGCTGGGTGCATCGTGGCGGTCGGCCCCAAACACACTGCAACATGGTTTGGTGGTCTGCCATAAGTGCCTCTGGTGGTCGGCACTGACTACATCGCTGCGGTTTGTCCCGGCCACGCTGCGAGTCGGTTAGATGATGTGCCAGAAGTGGATCTGGAGGATGACACTGGCTGCATCGCTGTGGCCGATCTCGGCGACGCAGTGGTTGATGAGGTACCAAACATCATTCTGGCGGACGGCATTGACTATGCTGCGGTGGTCGGTGTCGTGTTCGCCGCGACTTGTCCTGCCAAGCTGCCGAGCACTCTGGTGGCCGTCTTAGAGATGGTGTAACCGAAAGATGGTCCTCGAAAGAGGGCATGGATGTGGAGTTATGGCTTCGGAAGCCATCAATGAAGCCACCAGCGCACACGTGCTGTACTGTCAGTCCCCTTGCGTCTGCAGTTTGGTTCCCACTCCTCCCAAGGTGACCATCTGCTGTCATGGGCTCGTTTGGCTTCTGGACAGCACGCGCCTCAAGGATTAAAGGAGCCGGACTCTCCACGTGTTCAAGTGATGATGAGCCTGGCGTCCACGGCATCGGCGTCGGTTGCTCTGTGGTGGTCTTGGTCTCTGTTAAGGCAAGTCGTGAGTTGGGTCCAGACGCGGAGTCTGAGGTCTGGACCGCGAAGCCCGCCTTGCGCGTTGTGTCCACGTCTGTGTCGGTGCCTGTCGCGGGACGTTCCGCGAAGCTTGCTGCGAAGGAGCAGCAGGACACTACACCATCGGGCCGGGGCTCATCAGAAGCTCGAATTCTGAAAATGGGGACATTGGTGCAGGGCGCAGCTACACCATCGTGACGGTGCCCTTGATCTTGGTCACCGAGAGAGGGCAGGATGGTAGGGGCCCGAGCTGTACCGTCGAGGTTCTGTGTCTCACAGCTCGCCTGAGCGGTGCAGAGTGTATCGGTAGGGAATGGGCTGCAGGCGTGTGAAAGTGGCCGAAAAACGGTAGTTAGTCGGGCACACCATTCAGGCCAGGATTTTTGTTGGACGCCTTATTCGTAGCCGTGCCACGCCTTGGCTGCACCGCGAAGGTGATCGATGGCCACCAGCCATTTCCGATGTTCCGGCCAGGAATGGCGTGTGCCGATAGGAATAATGGTGTGGATCCACAGGAAAACGTCGTCCTGGAAGCCGCGGAACTGCGGTATTTCGCAGGCAGCCAGCTATGGTAAGATGGCAGGCGAAAATCCAGAGTGTGCGCGCGCCAAGCAGCCCAGTTGCTCTGAGAGCTCCGTGAGGGAACGCCGGAGTGCGCGGCGGTTCTCGGATGAACTTGCCTCAAGTTCTTGTGAGGCGGCCGTAGCCAACATGGCATTGATTGCGCACAATGTTGGCAAGGCGGCAGGAGACAGCTGGGAGCTCGACGCTATCAAGGCGTTCGTCGCTACGCGGAGTTGCGCGATGGTATGCTGCAGCTCCGTGGCGCTGTCTGGTGATGTCGGGTTCCCCGGTAAGCGGAACCCGTGCGGTGTCGTGTCGTGACTTGGTACTGCGGCGTCGACGAAGCGAGATTGAACCGCCGAGGAGGCCTGAACGCCGTCCAGGGACGGTGCTTGAAGCGCCGACAGGTTACCAGGTACCGAGGAGGCATGTACGCCGTCCCTAGGCGAGAGGAGCCCGTGCGCATTGCTGTCGCGAAGTAGCACGTCGCCGGACAAGTTCCCCGGAACCACAATGGAGGCCTGGACGCCGTCCGCTGGTGGTGGGATAGATACTTGCCGCGGCGGTCGCCTTGCAGGTTCCATCAGCGAGGAAGGGGCACGGCGTTCCTCAGGAAGACGTGTCACGTCGAAGTAACAGCGGGGGTTCGCCAAAGCCTTTCGGCGACTGCGCCATTGTAGTGAAGAAGAGAGAACAAAGAGACAACGCCCTTGCTGCGGGCCGGCTGTTCTTTGTTTTGTTTTGTTTTGTCGCCTACGAGAGGCTGGCTCATACCCACAAGGGGGGGATTGGCCACACTGACTGTTATATAGGGAAAAAATAAAGGCTGCGCAACATAAAAAAGGAGGATAAAATGCAATGTAAATGAAAAGTCAGATAGGTAAAAGGATTATAAAAATTTTATAAATAAAGATAGGAAAAAATTATGTGTTTTTTTTTTCAAAGGTCGGCAACACTAGCAGCGTAACCTTCCGGTTGCTTGTAAGAACTTATGTAGCGCAGTAACCACAGCACTGCGGCTTGTGCCAAACTGCCCGGCTCCAAATGATAACAGGTTGGAGGTAGTCAGTGTTAAGCCCAGTTGACGAGTAGGGATTTCATGATATATTCGGCGGAGTGAGGCGAAACGGCGGCATGAGAGAAGGAAGTGTTCTATTGTTTCTGGTTCATTGCAAATTACACAGAGGTTAGTTAATGAGAAGCCAGATTTGTGAAGGTAATAATTTAGCCGGGGAACGACATCTTCCTCTACCTCGCCTTAGCTCCCCGCGCGCCCGAAGCCCGGTGTTGTTGTTCGTCATCACATGTTGTACACATGTAATTTTGAGCTCGCTGAACTGACAGGAAAGCTATCTTGGCTTTGCGGGCCCGTGTTTCACACTGATAGCAAGGACCTTCCTTCCTGTTTTTTTTTTTTTTTGTTTTGTTTTATCCCCCACCATCTTATTGAAGAGTATGGTAGCGAGATGGCGAGTTCGGCCAGTTAGTTTACGTTAATCTTTCGACAATTAGCTTGAAGCGCACCGAAAAACGTGGACAGTAGAAGTGGACAGTAAGCGTTCACTCCTGTCCACTTCTACTGCCCACGTTTTTCGGTGCACCTAATTTTCGAAACATGGAGAGTAGGGTAGCAAACCAATCGCGCCTACTTGACCTTCCTTCCTTTTCTTTTCTTTATCCTTAAAACTGAAATAGGACAAATGTCGTTCACTTACGTGGTCGAAGAAGTAAATTCGTCGTTAGGAATATGCATTAATGACGAATACAGTAAGGGACACCGTTCTTTTCTGGACGTGTGTAGTACACTGAGTAAAATACCATTGTTGTTTCACTTGCTTATGTCATGCGCAGCGTTATGGATACGGCGGCTGGATTGAGATCAAGCACGAGAGCGACAAGACTGCAGTGCTCAGCTACGATGACGGGCGCTTCTTCAGGCGCATCGAGTCCAACGGCTGGAGCGTCGAAGACCGGATTGCCGACATGGACAAGACAGGTGAGAACACCGCCACAACAGTCATTTTGTTCTTTTAAGTGATTTTTTTCTCCTTTGTCGCGACGTCAATGGGCTGTAAATTCTATCAAGCGTTGTTAGAAACGCTATGTTAGGCGCATGCGGCTATATTGTTTGCATATGCATTAATATGCATTATTGACGAATACAGTAAGGGACACCACCCTTTTCTGGATGCGTATAGTACACTGAGTGAAATGTCATTGTTGTTTGCCACTTACAATAACACATAGATTTATTTCCTGTACTTTCCGCCTGCTTCACCGCCATGTCTCTCTTTTCTGTTCATACATATATTTGGCGTTTTTCTAATAAACATTCAGCTAGACGGCGCCTGTGTCGTCGTTTCCTTCCTTCGTCCGTGTTCCGTTTGCGCTGGAAGTCATGAGTGTGTGATGCTTCAAAATTCAAAATTTTTAGCAGTGCACCCACGCCACAGTATGTAATTTTTTTTGTACGTCGAATGGGCGAAGTGCACGAAATGGGCTTATCGAAGGCGTAAAACGAGGCCAGATTTGAAGTAAGGGAATCATCAAGTACGCCCGCTAAACGAAATCAAGTATCTATGTTGAAACCGAAAGCCCACCTTGAGAAATACCTCGAACGGGCAGTACATGTCAAATTATACCACTTGCCCAAATGTTTCATCACCTCAACGATTACAGGCATTGAATTGGGTTTGTGGCGTCCTTCTGCCCATTTCTTTACGCCATCATCAGTCCCACTTTCGGTATCCTGAATTCTACGGCGAAGAAACAGTATATGGGAATGCTTGCGCCACCATATAATTTATCCTTCTTCATATGTCCGGTGCCCTTAGGCTGATGTGACTCCTACACATTCTTATTGTTCACTACTGGGCAGAACGCCTAGTCCGTTATACTGTATTCTCTGAAGGCTTGGCAACCTGCGCGATGTTTTGTGCTCTGCACAGCCTCCCGAAGTGGTGCATTTGATGGCCATATCCGGTTTAGCGATTTTAGTTCCATTCCAGTTTTAGACGACCGCAGAGGAACCGAACTAAAATATTTCTCGGTTTTGACAGCCTGTGTGTGCGCTGTGAACGCTGATATGTGTGCGCGCGTATGACTTGTTCTCTCTTTCCTTTTTTCTTTCTCTCTTCTTTTTCTCCCCTTCCCCCCGCGTAGGGTAGCAAACCGGGTACAACCTGGTTAACCTCCCTGCCTTTCCTTTGCCTTTCTCTCTCTCTCTCTTACCGTTTTGCGATTGTTAGAGATATGTGAATCACAACACAGCAAATTCTAAGATGATGGTAGTTTCGATAGCGGAAGTAAATAGGTCCGAGCCTGCAGAATCACCCAAGCATATCGGCTCAGTTAGCTGTTTTAGAAAAGCGAATATTTTTATAAGTGTCTAGCTGGTGTAGCAAAGGTGAGCTACATGATCGGTAGTATACTGCTACCGGAAAACAGCTAGCCGGCAAGCTTTTAAATATTATGTTTCCCAGAAGTCAGAGTTTCATCATGCAAAAATAAAGTAAAATATTGAGAGAAGTCCGCGAAGACTGAATCTTTCATAAACATTTCCACGAGTTCAAGGTTTGAGCTCTTGAATGAAATTTTCACACAGTTGGCACTAGCAAGTATATATCAGCAGAATGTTTCAATTACTCTATGTTATTCTTCTTTATTGCGTTGGTTTTCTATTGTCCCTGTCCTAACGCAAGCTCATTGCTAGTGGTGCTCTAGATTGGTCCGAAGCAATGCTCCTCCATTAATTTCACTTATTTTGATGATGTAAGAAGAAAATATAATTAGGGCCCTAATACTGGCAATTTATCTCAAGTTATTCGGGAGCGTGCTCACTCATCCTGAGGCCACGTGAATCTTTTAAACTGTTATACAGAGGCCACTGCGCTCAGAAGACCTATTTATTCTGAGGAGACTCCACGGAGATCATCGCTGAGACAAGTGCAGAAGCAGGGTTGCCGTTGGTGGCTACTTTGCGCCAAATTGGCTACTTTTGGACCCCGTTGGCGACGAAAATTTCCAGTTGGCACCATGGCTTTTTTTTTTTTAACTTGTGGTTTTACTTATTCAAAATGGTTTTATTTATTCATCAATAGTAAAGACTATGTTGATAATACCGCTTCTGTTCCATTTGGCTAGAGATTCGGCGATAATATCAAATGACATGGCTACTTTGGCTACTTTTGGCGTGTGTTCTGGCGCCTTTTCATGTCCACCCAACGGCAACCCTGTGCAGAAGCTTTATCGAAACTTCGGGTTACGCGTATAACACGCACTTTTCCTTGTGTTCTACCGTGAAAGTTACCTTGAAAGTTATTTTTGTGAGACGTCACGAGGGAGGAAAAAGCTAACGGATATATTTCGCGTATATTATATATAAAGTTCGTAACTTAATCCTAATACTGTAATCTCCTCAGATTAGTGTGCTGTCGAAGAATAGATAGATAGATAGATAGATAGATAGATAGATAGATAGATAGATAGATAGATAGATAGATAGATAGATAGATAGATAGATAGATAGATAGATAGATAGATAGATAGATAGATAGATAGATAGATAGATAGATAGATAGATAGATAGATAGATAGATAGATAGATAGATAGATAGATAGATAGATAGATAGATGTGCTCAAAGTCACCGAAGTTCGCTAAGAAATGCTTCGTATTTAGAAACTTGTGTAGCCATTGGTGTAGTTTTAATAACCTGCGCTAAATGCAGCTCCCCTACCGTGAAACCCGAGGAAGTGCGTGGCGCGGGCACCCAATAATTCCCGTCCGTGGGGCTCCCACAGCAACTAACCGTCGATGATGTCAATGTTTGAGATATGCGTGTAGGGTTTCCCCGGCACGAGTAGAATATTTTAGGAACATCAGAGCGCAAAACCCGACGTTCACAAGAACGAGTGCCCGTCCTTGCGTATCTCGTCCTCGTGAATGTGTGATTTTGCGGTTTAATGTTCCGAAAAGCTATGCACCATCTCGCCGAGTTTCAAATTTCGAGTAGAATCGTCTTAGAGAGATTCCGAAACTCGGTGTGCGACATGCGCGATATTTTTCGCCGCGCTCTCTGCTTGAGATACATGTCGTCTGCAGCGAGTTCCGTCAGGTTGTATCCACCTTCAGATGCAGTGACGAAGACACCGGACAAGGTCCAGCGGGAGGAGCAGTCGCGCAATTGGCGATTCGGTGGCGCCCTTCTTACATGGCATGGGTGCCAGCCGCGTGTTTCCGAAGCGTTTTTAGCGATTTTAGTTTAATTATTGCGATTACTTCTTTGTTATTTCTGTAAATTATATTTTGTAGTGAAGAGAAGTGCCCAGCGCTTCAACCAGAATTTAAGGCAAACACTGGGCTGAGAGCGGTGGTTGCGTCCGAACAGTCGCCCCATGAGCTGGACAGGCGAACGCTGCCTGCAGGCAGCGTTGCCGCAAAAACAGGCTACGCAGCTCCAGCTCGGGCCTCGCGCAGGGCTAGCGATGTGGCTGGAACGCTGCGCATTCCTCTTTACTACATTTTATACTTTATTCCTGTTTTGAGCATTGTTGGCTTAATTTGAGGCCTGTATTGACCATGTGATTGTGAGCATGACCACGCCACGTGATATCTACAGACGGCAAACCGGGCCCCAGCAAGTGCTATGCACTTAGACGCAAGTGAGCGAGCGAGCTGCACATCCGCTTCGTTTTTGTCGCGTTCGCATGAGCAGCAGCCTAGCAGGTGCGCTGAGGCCCAGCAGGCTAGCGGCACCGGGGAGAAGGTAATTGTCAGCGGCGGCGAGCATAGAACGTTCTAGAAACGTCAGCCGCGCACTTTACAGGGCTAACGCGGGTTGTGTGCGTCAAAGCGTTCGCCTTCATATTCTTCAGATAGTTCTAACCACCCGCCGTAAATTTTTGATCTAATGCGAACATGACAGAAGTTCAGGGAAACACAAAGCCTTGAAGTGACGAAAATTTGTTGAACAGGGAACCTCGCCGCGGCCAGTGTGTCTAAAGTCACCTTGTCGAAACGGTGGCTGTCAAATTTGCTGGTCGCAGCAAGATGGACGGTAAATTCGACGAAGCTGACTAAAATGAAAGCGAAAATGGTGAACGAGGAAGTGGTGTAGTGAGGGGCTCTATCTTGATTAGTCACAGAGAGTTTACTGCGCCTCATTTCTTTTTGTGCGTACATATTTGTTGAGGCAAGTGATACGCGCTAATTGGGAGCAGCACTCGTCCTGTCTGTTCTTATGTTGTTCTCCGTGCTGTTCTTCTTCACTGAACAGCGGGTGTAGTACCCAAAAGGGATATTCACAGAGGGCCGTTGTAAGGGTATTATCTTTATCGCTAGACGTGACCATAAGAAGCCGACAGATAATAAAGCGACGCAACGCGCATGGGTGATGTTTTGCATTTTTTCTCATTGAGATGTAGAAGCGACAAAAAAGTAAAGTCAACGAAGTGCATTGCTCGACCAGTACATGGCCCTACCAGTCGCGCTACGGCGGCGGTTGTTCGCAGGTCCACTCTTTATATATTCATTGCACCCAAAATCACGCCTGGGTGTATCAAATGGCCGCACTCATGCTTATGTTGACTCCATTATCTGTTGGTTTTATGTGGTTCTGACTAACAATAAAGATAATACCTTCCATCATACCAAGTACGCGATAACAGCTCTGGTTGAACGCCCCTTTAGGCACAGCCACCCGCTGCGCTGAGAAAAACAGTGCCATCAACGGCACTAGAAATGGCACACAGGACAAGCACTGGCAAACAACACGTGCGCTTGCTTTGCGTATACAAACAAATGCAAGCGCAACAAATGAGTCCCTCCAAATGCTATAAATATGATCGGGTATGCTTACATGCAGTAAAACACAACCAGGACTTCGAATCACCTTGCAGTGAAAGTATAAAACGAACCATTGCTTTTCTCTATCGAGCGAATGCATCAAGTACCTTTCAACGGATCGGCAATATGATCACCAAAGGGATCAGCATGGAATTGAAATTCCTTTCAATGGATTAACAGTATGAGCACAAATAAAAAAAAGCTTGGCGTAACCTCTGATTAGAAATGATAGATTCTGTAAGCACAAGAGCGAACTTGCATCACACTGTAGTGTGTGCTGTAGAAAAGAAGATCATCTGTACTTTCACCTTGTAGTAAATGATGAACATACGGGACGAGGTTTTGCATTGCAAAGAAAAGGCATAATGCAAGCACCACTAGGTCGCGATCGTATCGAGAGAGAAGGAATATGAGAAGGGTGGTCGGCCCTTTCCTGCAGGAGATCATCGAGTCTCTCCAAGGCACACTTGCCCGGCGATGTTGTTCAAATTTGGAACAGCGGCAAAGAGTTGATCAATCGTGTATACACTGTTGCATTTATCGCACATGGATGAATCTAAAATTCTCCGCTAAACCCCAATCGTCGCCGAGGGGATCTTTATTCAATGCTACAACTACAACTGTCATCCAAGATTTCTCGACGGGACGCTGCAATGCTGTGTCGGTTGTGGGTAGGTGGGTTACCAACTCATTCAGCTATTGCATTGGTATGGCGATCGTATCGAAAAATTACGAAGCACCTGCCTGGTGTGAAAATGGTCGAAATTTAAGACCTAACGCTGCGCGCGCTTGTTTTTGCAACAGGCACGTATCGGCGGAGATTTAGAGAGATAAACAGAAGACGAAGGCAGGGAGGTTAACCAGAAGGTAGTATCTGGTATGCTACCCTGCGCTGGGGTTGGGGAATAGGGGGGGTTGAAAGAGAGAGAGACAAAAATAAATAATACGAGAAAAGACGAAACCAATCGCAGCCACACACATACACAAACACAGAGTCGTTCTGATAGGCCAGTAGATCGCAGGAAGCCTAATAGTGCTTGTAAGGCCTTCTTCTGCGATGTTAGGTCTGGACGACATTGCAATAGTCTTTCTTCTGACAGAGGCTGGTCGTCTAACTCGTTGAAAGCCCGACAAAGAGATTGTCTCTGTGTGGCATATTCCGGACAGTCGCACAGAACATGTCGAATTGTTTCTTCGTCGCCGCAGTGTTCACAGGCGGTGGTTTCGGCCATCCCTATACGGAACGCATACTCATAGGTAAACGCGACGCCCGGCCATAATCTACACAGAACGGTAGCGTCACCTCGGTGAAGCCTTGATGGAATTCTAAGGCTTAACGTGGGATAGAAGGAGTGTAATTCGGCAGATCCCACGTACCGTGGGAACCGATGCTATGCGAAACATGCTGTAGGAAAGTGACTGTAGTGTAATATTTTTATTGAGGGAAACGATGGGAAATGACGCTAAAGATATGTACAAATGTTGTACACACATGTTGAACAGTCGCATATGTTTCATATAACCAGTTGTTTACAGTTGCGTAACGAAGCCAACAGAAACATGTGTATTACCAGAAGTAGTAAGCTGATATGTAGCGCTTTTGCTGGCGAGGATGGTAGCCCTGGATAGTGCTACGTAGACCAACTTCAGTAGATGGCGCTTAAGTATACAATTGACGTTAACCCGACGTGATGCCTGTAACATAGGAGTATATACGTAATGTTTATAAAATTAGATAGCCAGCACTGCAACCACAGATGATGTTTCACCAACATTACGCCTGCATAGGGTCTTTTTCCGAAGCAGTTTCGAGACCTGGCGTGGCTCTGTGGCAGAATACCCGATTGCCACGCAGAATGCTTGGGTTCGATTCTTGCTAAGGCCCTGATATTTATTCTTTACATCCGTTTGGTCAACGCTGCCGATGTCAGTTTTACTGAACTCTCTCGCATTTAAATTACCAATGTCTGTTAGCGCCGTTCCTGGGAAGATAAAAACTGTCAATCACCTGTTGCGCAAACCCGCATACCGCGGCCCGTGGTATACGGGTATGTGCCGCACGTGTCTGAAGGAAAGGGTTTGACAAGGTACGCGACAGGAGTTTCCCGTTTTTCATGTCATGACCAGATAGTTATATTCCTTAAACCTGCTTACCCTCCTATACCAATTTTGGTCCACACCAAGTTAAAGAGCTGACCACAAGAGCACCCGAACGTAGCGTCTAGATAGATAGATAGATAGATAGATAGATTGAGAGATAGATAGATTGATAGAAACGCTCATACTGCCCGCAGTTCGCTAAGAAATGCTTCGTATTTAATAAAGTCAAGCTCTGGTGCCTTACCCCAATACCTTCATTTTATAACTGATCTGAGCCATCAATTATCCGCTTTCCCTAATGACATGTAGCGTCAGGAATGACTGAAATGTTCTCTTCCGGGCATTTTAGCGTAGGCCGTTTTTCGGAATACGGGTCCTGACCCTTTGAGTGCAACTCTTTCAATTATTGTTGTTTAATACGTGGTATGAGAACGCGAAGCAACATGAATAAACCAATTAAATTAAAAAAGGCGCTTCTCCGGAACATTGCCAATCTCCATCACCGATCAAGGACAAATGCTTTGTCGCAGACATACCAAGTTACGTGGCTGCGTCCTTACTACGTATACCGCGCTTTACAAATACTTGATTTTGAATAGAAAGAATTTATAATTTTGTTACATCACTAGCGGCCTTTCAGCATCATAATAGTGGGTGTTTTAAGAATTTGAATAGGAGAATTAAATCGTAAAAAATAGAAAAATGCGATATTTCCTCGCTGCCTTCCCAATTATATCTGCTGTAGCGGCAGACATCTTAGCGTAATAACGACACCACTTAGAGCAGCAGCTCAAGCAAATGAATTAACCAAATTTTTTATTCATTTATAGAGGCGTTCTAGTCAAGTCGAAAAACTGAAAACCTTCCGGCGAAAAGCCCATTGTCGCTTTAAAATTTCCAAAAAGCGGACACTGGTAATTTTAAAAAGTGATGAAATCTGACCAGTTTTGCCGGCTAAGTAGAGACGTACAGAATGAGCGAGAGTCGTTGCATTAACCATCGATCAACTTCGCTTAGTTGATGCGCGGGCTGTGTTTGCGGTTATACCACACGGAACTTGCACTTACGGTAACAAGCGCAGAAGAACAACGCTCCAATCGTTCTGGGAACGGCGACGTCATTGTGGCCATCTGCTAGTTACGCTGATCTGTCCTTAGGTTTCGCTTTCCCCGGTGAACTTCGTTGAATTCAGTGAATCTGCCATAATTACCAGAGGCCGCTTTTTTCGTATTCTCAGAGCGGCAATGGGCTCCTCGCAGGTATGTCTACAATTCTCTCATCTGACCCTATCGCCTTTCTCAACTAATTAGAATTCTAATTAATTTATATTTCATCAATTACTGTCGTAATGGATGTATCTAGTCTTAAAATATCTGCCGCTACAGAAAATGTAATTATGAAGACAGTGAGCATATATTCCATTCAGCCCTCCCCCCCGTTTTTTTTTTTTCGTTTTTTTTTTTTTGAGGATTTTCGGACAAATTTTTTGAAACAATGTGTACCCGCATAGCCCCAAATCCCTGAACCTGGGTGTGTATTGAAATTTCACACCAGATATAAATTAAAATTTTATTAAACGCAATTTCCCGGAAATTTCTAATAATCATGTCCATTCTTCTAATAAGTCTCGAAAGAAATTGAACATGTATTTCATTCTCTTGTAAACATATATTCATATATAACAGTGCATGTGATATGACCAAGCGTTATGCTTTATTGCTTCGTTATTTGTGTGAAAAATAGTTGAATAGTACCGGTTTGTTCACTGTGTGTTAGATATTTTGTCAAAACTCGCGAACATAAAAGTGTCAATATATCATTTGTTTTCTAATTATACTGCAAATGCTTACTGTTATCGACCGGTTATCTACAACGCTCCCTGGGTCCAGCCACGTTGCTTACGGAAGCATTTAGCCTCGATGGACTTTTCTAGTGTATGCTAGTCGATGAAAAATTGGGGGACCCTTAATCTTCGCCTATAAGAGTTGAACGCGATAGCGATATCTTGTCCCGAGTGCCTACTTCAACCACTTAGTGCGTACTTGCTACGCACCCACTACGTGGTGTTAAGGGAATACGCGCAGTAAGGTGTGTGCCGTTTGTAATGGGTGGCCGGCTTTAAACAACGAAGTCGTTATGATAGTCACATATTCTGACGCCCGATGGTAATGCACGCTTGTACCACGCAATATTCCTGGGATATTACATGTTATATGGCGACGCCTATGTAAAGGACGCTTGCGTTTGCGAAGCATGAAAGTTATTTTCACTGCATCTCCAAGCAGAGGAAGTTATTTTGCTGTATTTCCAAGCAGAGGCGTGGCTTGTGCTAAAACACCTGCTTGCCACGCAGACGGCCCGGGTTAGATCATCACTCGGACCCGGAAATTTTTATTATTTATTTTATTTGCATCTTTCTCGATTTTTCGGTCACAGACAAGATGATGATTTTTCGCTCACAACCAACGACGCCGACGCCGGAATTTCTGCGAAACGAGCTCTTTAACGCTATCGCGTTAATAAACTTGAAGTTCCATTCTCATAATGTGGTGCTGTTTTGCTGCCCTTGGTAATTTTGTAACGTGTTGCGCTCTCTCACAATGGTATCTTGAAGTCTACACGACCCTTTGCACCTGCACATATGTGATGTGCTCATATATTCTACAATTGCTGCGGTCAGTCTACAGCGCTATGCAACAACGATGCAAGAGGCCTGTTACCTGGCGAATCGTTATACACCACTGGGAGTGTAGCGACTGCAGCCAAGCTGGCTCTCCGCAAATATCCATCATTCCTAGAGAAGGAGCGCTATTGGCGCACACATTATCTTGTCCTCAACCAAGGCGCCTATGTACTCCGTAATGTACTTGAGACAGCGCTTCTCTGCAATAGCCAGGCGTATATAAAGCGGCTATGGCTACAGTCTTTCAACACATGTATCATAGTCACGTGGAATCCGGGGCGCACGAATGTTCATATCCCCGTGATAAGCGGTTTACACGCGCTTCCTTTTAATGGCCCCTCCGCGTAATATCAGCGCTGTCGCTTGCTATGTAACCGTTCTTACATGCAGGCTAAATTAGACTTAGCAGATTTTTTCAGCGTAAAGACTAGAGCGTAAAATATGAAAGCTCAAGAGCTCAGACACAGAAGGGGACAAGATAGCTGTCATGTATCCAATTATGCTTGCATACTCGTCGTTCATTTTTCTTTCTTTTTTTTTTTAACTTTGACTGCATTTAACACACTTATATTCCATCATTTTCTTCGCATCGCCGTCACCACACTACCTTCTCATCATCGGCTTCAGTTCGACGTGTGCGTATGCTTTTGTTACAACAAAAGATTTCTTGCACAAACATCTCCAGAAGGCTGCGTCCATTCTCTTCCGATAAAAGCTTCAGCGTGAGTTAAAAAGGAAAATGAATTTTTGTCTTGCACTTGGAGAACTTTTCAAAATTCTTGAATGGAAATCCTGTTTATAGTCAAAAGCTTCATGGCAACCTGCGTCACCCTTGCATGAAGCGGAATTAGCGAGAATAAACCATGAATAGGGTCGCCAAAAATTTATCTCACCACCCAACTGGGCACACAATCATTTCGCCAAAACACACACGCACACACACACGCGCACACAAGGACACTCACACACGCGCACAAACACACAGACACACGCACACACACACGCGCGCGCTCACACTGTAAGGAGTGGGGTTCGGCGGGTCTCGTTACGGTAGCTGGCTCCCGCCGGCGTCCACATAGCTGATGTATTCCAGTGAGGAGGACGCGGTCTTAAAAGAAGGAACGTAGGTTTATTTACATGATGGAGGGATGAGTGAACGATTAATTACAAAAGTCTTCGGCTTTTATGGCCCCTCGTCTGTCAACACTGAAGTCCGAAGAAGGCGGTGACTCAGCTCCCGCGAATCAGGAGCCTTGACGTGCCTCAGCGTTGCACCCACAAAAAAGGTAGAAGAAAATTGGGTTTCCATTGATGAGGAGCATGGCCGAGATGTCCAATGGAGTGCGCAAGCGCACCACACAATAAACTTGTGTCCGGCCCACGCCTCGCAGACTCGATCCTGTAACGCCAGGCGAGGAGGTTGAGTCCGAAGGAGCGTGGGGGAAAGGAGGATGACCCCGGAGGGGGGAGATGGCCGCTGACCGGGACACCTGCAGGTGCAAAGGCAGCGTTCAGGTGTTGGATCTGTGAGAACGTCAATAGCGGCGTCGTCCCACGCTGTGTCACCCAGCTCCAGAAAGGTGTGTTCGTGATCCCTCTGTCTGCTTCCTCATAACCCGACCACAGCGAGCTGCCTGGCCCACCTGACCCGTGTGCACAACACGTGCTGCACAATGCGGGGCTCCGTGCCTCCGCGACTAAGCGCCGAAACTGGGAGAGAAAGCAGTCCGGCAGGCAGGTTCACGCACAATGGCGTCTGGCTCGATGGCCTCCAGGGCCAAACGTAACAACACATACACTCACAGACACACACACACACACACGCACGCAGGCACGTAAACAAACGCTCACGCACAGAGAGCGAGAGATAGAAAGCACTTTATTTGCTCTCATCAGAGAGTATGCGTGATCGGGGTGAGAAACAGCTCCCCCCTTGCACCGTCTACACTCCCCCCTAGAGGTCGGCCGAAGCCAGTCGGCTTCCGGCGGTCGCATGGGCTTGACGAAGGACTTGTTTTGAAGGCGAAAGCCTTTAATGTCTCATGCTCACGTCCGTCCGGTGTCCGTCCGTCCGGCGTCCGTCCGTCCGGCGTCCGTCCGTCCGTCCGGATGTCCGTCTGTCCGTCCGTCCGTCCGGATGTCCGTCTGTCCGTCCGTCCGTCCGGATGTCTGTCCGTCCGTCCGGATGTCCGTCTGTCCGTCCGTCCATCCGGATGTCCGTCCGTCTGTCCGTCCGGTTGTCCGTCTGTCCGTCCGGTTGTCCGTCTGTCCGTCCGTCCGGCCGTCCGTCCGTCCGGATGTCCGTCTGTCCGGCCGTCCGTCCGGATGTCCGTCTGTCCGTCCGTCCGTCCGGATGTCCGTCTGTCTGTCCGTCCGTCCGGATGTCCGTCTGTCCGTCCGTCCGGCCGTCCGTCCGGATGTCCGTTCGTCCGGATGTCCGTCTGTCCGTCCGTCCGTCCGGATGTCCGTCTGTCCGTCCGTTCGTCCGGATGTCCGTCTGTCCGTCCGTCTGTCCGTCCATCCGTCCGGATGTCCGTCTGTCCGTCCGTTCGTCCGGATGTCCGTCTGTCCGTCCGTCCGGCCGTCCGTCCGGATGTCCGTCTGTCCGTCCGTTCGTCCGGATGTCCGTCTGTCCGTCCGTTCGTCCGGATGTCCGTCCGTCCGTCCGGATGTCCGTCCGTCCGTCCGTCCGGATGTCTGTCTGTCCGTCCGGATGTCCGTCTGTCCATCCGTCCGTCCGGATGTTAGTCCGTCCGTCCGTCTGTCCGTCCGTCCGTCCGGATGTCTGTCCGGATGTCCGTCCGTCCGTCTGTCCGTCCGTCCGTCCGTCCGGATGTGCGTCTGTCCGTCCGGATGTCCGTCCGTCCGTCTGTCCGTCCGTCTTTCCGTCAGTGGAATGGCCACTCTTTCGCCGAACACACTTTGGAATGTGCAAAGTGTCCTTCAATTTTAAACTTGTTCTTCCTGGCTGTGAAGGGAGGATCTCTATAACTCGAAACATATGGCCGCTCGAGAGTTTTCAAATGTTTATGTTTTTAAATGAAAAACATTTCATAGGGAACTTCGGTGACTTTGAGCTTATCTATCTATCTATCTATCTATCTATCTATCTATCTATCTATCTATCTATCTATCTATCTATCTATCTATCTATCTATCTAACCGTTTACGACTTTGTGCTCTCCAGACAGTATCGTTAATGGGATTTATACCAAAATTGGTATGGCATGACATGAATGTATGACGAACATGAATCACTGGTCATATGATGAAAATCATGACTAACTTGTCATGAACGATATGATTTACACGACGTGGCCGCGGAGCTCCTGCGGCCGTTTCCTTAACTTGATATATCCAAAAATTGGTAAGATGAGACATTTTTTGCATGACCAACATAAATGACAGGTGGTAATATGAAAATTACGACGTGCACGCCATGTGCAACATGATTTACATGCCACGCTCGTTCTGCGCTGACGGCCGTTTCCTATAGCTTGATATACGCCAAATTGGTCTTTCGTGACGTGACTGTATAACGATCATAAATGACAAGCGGTAATATGGAAATCATGACATGACATGTGCAACGTGACTTGCATGCCACGCTCAGGGCACGCTCGCGGCCCGTTTCGCTAGCTTGATATACACCAAATTTGGTATTGCATGGCGTGACTGTATGACGAACATAAGTGGCAGGTGGTAACATGAAAATCACGACATGCATGTCATGTCGTGATGGCTCCTTGCTGGCTGCTTCGCATTACATCGATTCCCACAATGCGAGGGATCTGCCGTTTTTTTATTGCTTGCATCCCTTTCTTTTTCTCGCAGCGTTTGCTAAGGGGTTAATGGCTGCCACTATTTCGTTGTGCCAGTTGGTCAGGTGATCCATAAAGACCCCCAAGTGAGATTACGTGTTATCGCGCCCAGCGCACTGTGCGCTGTGTGGGGGAGTGAAGATAGTGAGCGCGAGCGACCAAGGGAAGGTGAGATGAGAGAGAAAAAGATAAAGGAAAGACAGGGAGGTTAACCAGAGGAGGACTCCGGTTTGCTACCCTGGTACTTGGGAAGGGGAAAAGGGTTGTAAAAGAATGAAAGAGAGGAAGAAGAGTTTGTGACAGTAGGCAAAAAAAAATTGTGACTGGAACACCGTCCGAGTACTACGCAGCAACATTGTTCGCGAACAGTCACAGTTTGTCATTCAGTCCGGTTGCTTGCAGAAACCGCATCAATGCCTTCAGAGCGGCTCGTGTTGCAGACCGGGTAGGCCAGGGCCCCAGGATTTTGTTCTCTGTGAGGGAGCGGTTGTCCAGCTGGCCCAGTGCGCC
>JALIZH010019717.1:0-30959 GCA_030522465.1 Rhipicephalus appendiculatus | reverse complement strand
TGGACCTCCTGGGGCCGTTCCCAACGTCGACTTGCGGAAATAAATGGATCGTCGTACCTACCGACTACCTCACCCGCTACGCCGAAACAAAGGCCCTGCCTAAAGGCAGTGCCGCCGAGGTAGCCAAGTTCTTCGTTGAGAACATCGTCCTTCGACACGGCGCCCCAGAGGTTCTCATCACCGACAGAGGTACGGCGTTTACGGCTGACCTAACTCAGGCGATCTTGGGATACAGCCACACAAGCCACCGCCGGACCACCGCGTACCACCCACAGACCAACGGCCTCACCGAGCGTCTTAATAAGACCGTTGCCGACATGCTGGCCATGTACGTCGATGTCGAACACAAGACGTGGGACGCCATCCTCCCGTACGTGACCTTCGCGTACAACACGACCATACAAGAAACGACGCAGATGGCGCCATACAAGTTGGTATACGGACGGAGCCCTGCAACGACGCTCGACGCCATGTTGCCAAACGTCACCGACGAAGCAAACATCGACGTCACCGCCTACCTACAGCGCGCCGAAGAAGCCCGACAACTAGCCCGCCTCCGCATCAAGAATCAACAGACGACCGATAGCCGCCGCTACAATCTTCGACGACGCTTCGTGGAATACCAGCCCGGCGATCGTGTTTGGGTGTGGACGCCGATACGCCGACGCGGACTAAGTGAAAACTTCTGCGACGGTACTTCGGACCGTACAGGGTACTTAGACGTCTCGGCACACTCGACTACGAGGTTGTCCCCGACGGCATTACGAACTCTCAACGGCGCCGTGCGCGACCTGAAGTCGTCCATGTCGTGCGCCTCAAACCGTTTTACGTGCGTTAGTGAACCTGAGGACTCTCCTTTTTTCATTGGACTTTCTTGCTTGTGCTTATTGTTTATTGTGCTTTCTTGATTTATTTATTGTTGCATGCATTTTCCCCCCGTGTTCTGTTTTAAGCATCGGGACGATGCTTTTTCAGAGGGGGGGCATTGCCACGCGCGTTTCTTTCACTGTATTCGATTTCCGCCCACAAAGACTATCAGCAGTACTCGGCGCAGACCGCGCCTTATTGTTCCAGAAGCTTCTCGCTTGTAGTAGATCGTTCTGTTAAGATTGCACGCAAGACGCTAACACTCAAGATTATTCCAGAGCTTCCGCGACGACTAGTGATAAGGCTAGAATGTTCGACGCGTGCGTTATAAAAGCCGGCGCGTTCCAACGATGTACAGTTGTTGATCGACGGCCGACGCTCCGTTCGCCGCTATCTGTGCCAGTGTGCATAGCTGTAATCTGACTTTACGTTTCACGGCCACAAGTTCGGCCAAATAAACAGTTTCTTCTTTGACCCGCTCACTGTTGCCTTCGTCGACGTCACGACCACGTGACAATATATCCAGTGAATGAAACGGCCGCACGCGCATCATGAGTGTGGCATGTAAATCATGTCATAAATGACATACATGTCATAATTGTTAATACCTGCTATTTATGTTCGTCATACACTCTTTACAAGCCTCAATATTTTTGGTATACCATAAACTAAGAAACGTCCGCGAGAGCGATAATAATGTGGCATGTAGATCATACCGTTCATGACATAAGTGTCATGAGTTTCATGTTATGACCTGTCATTTATATTCTTCATGCAGTCATGTCATGCCACAGCAACTTCGGAATTTCATACCTTCAAATCTGTATGCCATCTCGGACACTTTTCGTATGACATCACTCATCACATAGATAGCATATAAGTCATTGATTGTAATTAACCCGAACTCCTAATTAATGAGAACAATAAACAGTGCAAACCAATGATATGAAATTGTTATCTACCACCTTATCGTAACTGTTCACATTGAAACACTATATGTACTGTACTACATATGTGCTTCTACACTGAGAGCTTCCCCCATAAGTTTAAATTAAATGGTTAGATTAGTGATAAATATTTATTACGGTTATGAAATTCCTGATGCTTCATCCACATAATGTACGTCACATCTGCAGACTTTTGCTGAGTTTTTACCATGATCAACGCCCACTTTCTCATCGATTTACCGACAGGTGATTCTTTTGCCCCTGTAATGCTGCTTTCCTGCACTATCGATTTGGAAAAGCTCTTCAGGAAAAAAAATCCACCCAGCGTAATCCCACGAAATTGCAAACACAAATACAGGTTGTCCTACCGTACATGCCACTTGAGTGCAATTAGCGAATACGTTATCGTTGCGCTACAATTAGCTTTTCAAAAATCACCCCATACATTTTCAATGGATGCACAAAAGTGTCTCGGGAAAAAAATCCAGCCGGCCGATTAAAACTAATCGCGTTGTACCACATAAGGAGGTTGTCAGCATTAAGTGCCTGAAGTGCAATTAGCGAAAAATCAGGCATTGCTCAGTAATCATTTTTTGAAGAACGCTCCCCATAGAGTTACGCCCAGCGCTTCCCCTTGGGGTCGGCTTTGCCGCACTAGTCGATGTCCCAGATTGCTGGACATGAGCAAACTTGTTTAATTGAATGAAACATCTGTTTACATCTCAAAAACTTGGATGACGCTTGAGCTTCCCCTGCAAGAGCAGAACGCGATAGCGTTATCGGGCCCCTGTCTCATCGCCTTCTCAATGGCTAGCCTGGCTTTGGTTCTCGGTGCATGTCTCAACCAAACCACAAGGAAATGAAAGCCTGTGCGCATAACATTGGTCATCTGGAGCTATCCTAAAATGCACTGTAAACGCAAACTAGCCGACTTGGGCGTTTTAAGGGCATAATACTACCTGCATTTGGGACCGTACTCCCTTAGGGTATAATAAAATGGGTGTAATAAGGTTCTGCGTCCTCAATTTTACTTCTTTAGGAAATTACGTGGATAAAAGGTGGGAGAAAGGAGATAAATTCACCATATGACGTCGTTCATCACGAACGAGACCAAATAAAAATTCCCCATCTCCCGCTAAAGGGAACCATGTGTGGATGCGGAGCAGCGGGGAGATAATTAGCTTGAGCGGGAGGAACGTCGCCGCTCTCATTTCACGGCAGCGGTCCGGGCGCTCATCGCGGCGCTGCACAGTAGAGAGAATGAGGCGCGTGCGCTCCGTCATTTTCATACCGCGGAACTACCGTGGCGCCCCCCAGCAGAGTATGCAGCTGTCACACTACCTGTCGTGCGCGCCGCTCCGTACAGGATTCCTAGAGGAAAGTACGGGGGGAGACCGTAGGAGAGGAGAGAGAGGGGACGTGCATGCGCTGTGGGGATGTGGGACGCCGGAGCCGCTCCGTAGAGTAGAGGATTCCTAGAGGAGAGAGGGGGAGAGGACGCGCATGCGCTGTGGGGATGTTGGACGCGGGCGCTGCTCCGTAGAGTAGATGATTCCTGGAGTAGAGAAAGGGGGGGGAGCGTAGGAGAGGATAGGGGGAGGGGACGCGCATGCGCTGTGGGGGGGTGTGGGACGCGGGGGCCGCTCCGTAGAGTAGAGGATTTCTAGAGGAGAGAAAGGGGGGTGAGCGTAGGAGAGAGGGGGGGGGAGGGGACGCGCATGCGCTGTGGGACGCGGGAAGGAGGGACGGACTATGCCCCCTCCAAACACATGCAAGCAAGATCAAGGAATGGGGTCAACCTGGGCGACAGACACCACCTGCCTAGCCATAGCTAAGCAGGCTCTCTGTGCTCTCGGCCATGACTCTGATGACTGTGATAGGGTTGACGGCCTTCATATAACTACAGTGTTCCGGTTCGCATAATGGGTGCTTCCCTACTTCATGAAAGTGGCCGGACGCGGGACGCGGGAGGGACGGACAGAGCCCCGAGCATAAGATGCTTCGCATCTAAAAAACTTCCCCATCTCCCGCTAAAGGGAACCATGTGTGGATGCAAAGCAGCGGGGAGATAATTAGCTTGAGCGGGAGGAACGTCGCCGATCTCATTTCATGGCAGCGGTCCGGGCGCTCATCGCGGCGCTGCACAGGAGAGAGAATGAGGCGCGCGCGCTCTGTCATTTTCATACCGCGGAACTACCGTGGCGTCCCCAGCGGAGTATGCAGCTGTCACACCACCTGTCGTGCGCGCCGCTCCGTACAGGACTCCTAGAGGAAAGGACGGGGGGGACCGTAGGAGAGGTGGAGGGGACGTGCATGCGCTGTGGGGGTGTGGGACGCGGCAGCCGCTCCGTAGAGTAGAGGATTCCTAGAGGAGAGAGGGGGAAAGGACGCGCATGCGCTGTGGGGATGTGGGACGCCGGAGCCGCTCCGTAGAGTAGAGGATTCCTAGAGGAGAGAGGGGGAGAGGACGCGCATGCACTCTGGGACGCGGGCGCCGCTCCGTAGAGTAGATGATTCCTAGAGGAGAGAAAGGGGGTGAGCGTAGGAGAGGATAGGGGAGGGGACGCGCATGCGCTGTGGGACGTGGGGGGCCGCTCCGTAGAATAGAGGATTCCTAGAGGAGAGAAAGGGGGTGAGCGTAGGAGAGAGAGGGGGAGGGGACGCGCGAAGGAGGGACGGACTAAGCCCCCTCCAAACACATGCAAGCAAGATCAAGGAATGGGGTCAACCTGGGCGACAGACACCACCTGCCTAGCCATTGCTAAGCAGCCTATCTGTGCTCTCGGCCATGACTCAAGGAATGGGGTCAAGCTGGGCGACAGACACCACCTGCCTAGTTATTACTAAGGAGCCTATCTTTGCTCTAGGCCATGACTCTGATGACTGTAGTAGGGTTGACGGCCTTCATATTACTACAGTGTTCTGGTTCGCATAATCGGTGCTTCCCTACTTCATGAAAGTGGCCGGACGCGGGACGCGGGACGGGGGACGGGGGGACGCGGGAGGGACGGACAGAGCCTCGAGCATAAGATGCTTCGCATCTAAAAACTCCCATTTCACCTCCTCTGCCATGTTTTGTTTTTATTTGTTTACGGAGCTCTCTGCAATGACTTCAGTGCTGGCGGGCATGTATGCAGCTGTGCAGGAGGATGAAGTGTGTTGTCACACGAAAGCATAAATTTCTCAGAATGCTTATTAAATTCATGAACGCGCTAATCAATGATTTCTTCGTTTCGTCGATGGATATGCATTGTCGTGCGGAATGCTGCAGAGGGCACAGTTCGGACCGTTGGGCTCCGGTTCACGCAGCACTTCGACCACATAGTGACTCCGCTTATGTTGTTTTGCCATGAAATCAAAATTAAACTTCAAAAATTTTTTTGAAGTTTCCCATTGGCGGCTCTCTTCCCATTACGTCATACGAAAGCTTCCCGGTTGAAGTTCCCTTTGTCGTCAATGGGGAAACTTCAAAAAAATTTTTTTCTTCCTTAAAACAAAAATTGTAATGATAAAACTTGCCACGTAAAAAGAACTGTTCATTTGCTTTCGATTGAGGTATAAAGCTGATTTTTAATTGGAGCACCACGTGGTGCAAATTTCGTCACAATGTGGACAAAAATGACGGTTTTCTGAAATTCGTGATTTTTTCCCATGAAGTTCAGAAGTTTGAGGGGTCTGAAAATATTTTTTGCGCAAAATATACCTTCCGTATACTAAGTATTCATGACTCAGATATTCATAAGAGGCGCAATCTTGCAATGAAAAAAAAATTCAAACTTAGAACATTTTGGCTAAATTCTTCGAGGATTATATGGCAGAAATATTGCGCTAATGTTATTGAGCTTCAAACACCTTACACAAACGCCTTTGCTTATTATGTAAACCAAATTTGGTGTAGAAACAAGAAACCAAACTCTTAGAATAAATTTTCTCACAAACAACACCCAGACGACATTCTGGGAAATTCGGAAAGCACCCACATGACCCAAAATTTTTTTCTCTCCGTAATATTCTAGCAATTCACTGTTTTCAATGCAGCAAATCAGCACGATTTTTTTCGAATACATTTGAGAAGGTCGCCAAAATGGCTGGGACGTGGAATGACCCACAACTGATATTATCTATAAAGAGAGCACGTAAATTGGATGGCTTTGTAGGATAACTAAGATTATCTATGAAGAGAACAGGCAAGTTGAATGGCTTTGTTAGATGTGTAAGCTTATCTATGTATAACGAGAGTAGGCAAGTTGAATAGCTTTGTTGCACAAAGTTAGCTCATGCGGAATGAAAGCGATGATGCTCGGTGGTGGTGACTACAGATCCGAGAAGGCGCTTCGAGTCAAAAGATGCTCTGGGGATAAATGAAAGGCTGGTCGTTTTGGTTAAGTATGACATAAACGAAACTTTATTAGAATGATCAATCTCAGCCGATACATTAGAAGGAGGAACATGTGGGTCACTACGACTAGGAATATAATGATTGATATTGTGAAATAAACACAGGCTGTAAAGCCTGCGACGAAGAGGACGGGGCAGCCGTTCAAGTTAGTCATTCTTGGTTGCAATACTTCCATGGCGGCTGTGGTTGCGAAGAATGAAGCCAGCTGAAATATCTTAAGTGCAGAGCACTTAAGGGGCCAGTGCTGTCGTATGCTGTCGTCGTCGCCTGCCGTAACGCAGGCAAAACCACATATAGCATAGCCAGCTGTAGCATATTGAGCGCACGCAGTCTTCTTCCTTTCGTTCTTCGAGTGCCTAGATTATGGTATTAAAAGAAGTCTTCTTTCTCTTGTTCTTCGAGCGTCCAGATGATGATATTAACGCAGGCAAAACCACATATAGCCTAGGCAACTGTAGCATATTGAATGCGAGCTCGCGCCAAAGAGAATCCTGCTTCCTCTTGTTCTTCGAGCGCATTTAGGATTATATAAAGTGCGGACATTACAACTATGGCTAAGTAAACCGGACAACACAAACTACTATAAGAAATGAAACAGGAATCAAGCGAAAAATAGTCAGAAATAAAAGGGAAAATAGGAAAAAGAAGAGAAATAAATATAAATAGACAGGAAAAAGGCATAAAAATCTGGACAAAAACAATAAAGAAAGAGAGTAGGAAAGAAAGAGAACACGCAAGAGTAAGAAAAAACTCTGCCCAGCGCCACACTTCCTTCAGGCTTAACACCTCTAGTGCGAAGCTGCCGTAATTCATTTTTAATTGAAGTGCTCTTATTAGATTTGCTGAACAAAGATCTCATACCACAGCGGCATAATCTAGTTTCCTACGATTCAGTCTTGTACATGAGTAACTTAATGTGAAACAGGTGTCGAAGAAAGGGTGCGGTGAATGTGTCCAAGCATGTGACTGGCGTAGTTATTATTAAATGAGCGGATGTGGAGAGTCCAGTTAATAAGTGGTGAGGTGTACGCTTATTGTCGACTACAGTTTAGAAGTTAGCAGCATTTGCTTCTCAATGGCGGAGGCACACAAGCCTGCATCGATGGGTGCTCACTCCTGGCTGACGTCATGAGCACGACAGCCTGTTACCCCTCCATCGGAGAAAGTGAGGGTCAGAGGCGCAGTCAGTCAACGCCTCTCCCCTCCACGAAATTTTTCAATGTTTCATACACGCACACATGAACATACATAAAGTGTGGTTCAACTCCGCCTCCCCCGAAAAAAAATTCTGGTTCCACTGCTGGTGAGAAAAGGTACTTTTAGTATCGGAGACGATCGGCTGCCTTGTTCGGGCAATTTGAGCAGGTGCTCTCCGGAATACTTCATTTCTATCCGACTATGGGTAGCGATCTCCAGCTAATATATGGCGTCACAACACCATTATCCCGTGTTGTTTTGACGTATGTCTTCCTCCTTTTCTCCCTTTTAAGTACTTAGTGCTTTAGGGGCTCGGGCTGTTGTATCACGGCCGCGGTTGTATGATGCCGTCGTATGCTGTCATCTCATGTCGTCGCTTTGTCTTACACAGGCAAAGCCATGTACAGCATAGAAATTTATAGTATAGCAAAGCAAGCAGGTGGACAAGGGAAGTCAGGGTGAGTAGAAGGGAAAGGAAAGAGGAAATAAGGAGCGGAGGGGGGCAATTCATTGCATAGTCACGTATAGTAAATAGCAAGAGTTTAAGACAAGGAAGTCAGACTGAGGAGGAGGAAAACGAGAAGGAAAGAAGGAGGAGAGAGGGTCAAGCATATCATAGCCCTCCGTAGTATCGTATAGGCGATGCGAAAAGCGCCGACGACGCCATCTGCTGCCACGGCTCGGAAGCGTTTGCGGGTCCAGGCGAGCAGTTTTCCCGCGAGCGTGTACGCGAGTGCACGGGTGGACGTGGTTTCATCGTGATTTAACGCCTCTCTCGGGCTTCAGCGATGCCCAAAAATAACTGCTGTGTTTCGGCTGCTCAAACACATACAAAAAAATCGCCAGGAACGTACTTCTACAGGTTTCCGGGGCTATTTCATGAGCGAGAGCGACGGCGGCGGTTGATTGCGGCTGTCCGAAAAAGGTACGCAATCGCGCTTTGCTTACGGCAGTATTAGAACGGTTACCGTGTTTTTATTTCTCCATTTATGTCGCTACGTCTTCAGCGAACGCTACTACGTTTACACTTGGTCGCCTCGCCTGCATTGTAGACGCTACAATGCACATGAGGTTGGTATTACTGATAAGACGCGATGCCTAGGCTCTCTTGAAAAACAAATGGCGCGAAGCGCAATGCCATAGAATGTGGGGCAGGTGACGGCTCCTTTACAAAAGCGCCGTGGAATCACACGTGTGCTGCACGAAATCGGCTGCATTCTACCTATTGATGACACTGGAATGCGATCACCGGTGCAGAATGTTCGCTGTGCGCTAACCTCAACTATATGCATATTGGCTGTAAAACATGGCACCTGTGCGCATTGAAGGCTTTTGACAGGACATTCAACCGATTCAACCTCCTTTTGAATGCCTCGTAACATGACTTCATGCCAATAGGAAACCCTTGATGTATCCCACTAATGCTCATTCGCTTTACAGAAGCTGTGTTATAAGTGGGGCCATAGGTGTGCGCACGGGAAAGGGGGGGGGGGGCTTTCCTATTCGCCCAAGAGGGGGGGGGGGCGCAAAATCTGCATCCTTTGCCCCCCCCCCCCCCCCCTTGATGGGGAACCCTGCGCACGCATGAGTGGAGCCGATTATGAAACTTACGTGTTTTCTTTTCTTTATGCTCGCTGGTGGTGCTAGCTACTGGTTGCTATGTTTTCTTTAGCATGTAATTGGTGAGTATATGTTGGTGCGTAACTAATCACGTGAAACGTTCTCGCAAGAATCGCGTAATTAGCGTATGTACTCACGTGCCTAGTTCCCGCCAAAACCGCGTATTATCACGTGGAACCTAACGCCATTTTGCAACACTCGGTAATAGCTTGCAAAAAACCTAGCATATACGTAGCCAAGCTGGTATAACAAGCTAGGTGACCACCAGCACCGCAGTGACTCAGTCTCGCGCCACTAGCGCAAGCTGCCGAGATATTTTTTCACAAGTTTATCGTGCTGGTTTCAAAGTTTTACCAACGCTGGCCCTTCGCGTGGCCGCACCCGTGAAATCCATGCGCCGGTCCGACAGCGCTCCCTCAAAATCTACTATATAAACACATGGCACGTAAACGAAGCTACTGTGTCGAGAAAAAACGTTGGTTCACGCGTTGGTTCACTATTATAAAGTGCGGCTCCTTTGCGCACACTATCGCCGCAAAAGTAATTATTTGGGACGCGCACAAGCGGCAAATCGCACGCGCTCACTTCCGTCATGCTTGCAGTGAAAGGAGGCGTCTGCTACTCGACCCGCTTGCGGTTCCGACGGCCGCTGCTACGCGGCTTTCAGTGGCGCCCCTATAGGCGCCGCGCAACGCGAATAGCAATATGGTGGGTAAAGAAAGTGAGGGTAAGGAGGAGCGATGTGGAGTGAGGAAGAGGGGGATGGATGAGAGCAAAAAAAAGGGGAGAGGGTGCCAATGCATCATGAATGAAGGCTAGCGAGATTTCGCACAAGTGCGTCCGCACGAAGAAATAGTTCAATGATTTTACCACCCGTAATGTGACTTTTTCCTTCATTCTTAGGCTCAGTAATAAATGAGGATTTTTTTTGTCATTGAAGCAGGCAAGCTCCGTTATACGGTCGCATTAGGTTCGGAATCGCTTGGCGTCTCTGTTATCGTTTGTTTTCGTGCTTAATTTGCAGCCCGTAGCAACGCCTCACACACAAGCTCATGGTTGGCTCACACGAGCGCACACAGGCTCGTGGTCGGCTCACACGAGCGTTGACAGCGACGAAATCCAAGTGCGACACTAACGGATTCCCATGACAGACCTTCTTGTATAGTTTACACAGCGTTGCACATGATGTATGAAAGTTGTTGGGTTTGAAGTGCACGCAGTCTCCCAAACGCACCCCGTGGTCGCCCGCCCCCGCGGACGGCGACCCCGCGCAAGCCACTGTGTACAAGACAGGATGGAGGGGGCACCCAGACGTGATGAAACCGGAACCGTCAGCCGTCGGAGCGACGACTGTTGGCGTCGACTTCGGCAAATTCCTGCCAGTCAGAAAAGGACGCACAGACTCACAAAGCCGACAAAGCCCAAGGACGGCACGGTGCGCCGAGACACAGCCGCAAAGGTTTAATCAAAGGGCTGAACTGCCGCTTCTCCTGGAAAAACCAAAACCAGCGACAGCGGTGTCAGTGATGTACGTGTCAATGGTGTTCACGAGTTGTCTTGCTCAGCCCTGTAGGTACAGACTCCAAGGCGCCTTCTCACGACCGGTCGTCTCCTGTGGTGGTGGTGGTGGTTAGGTGGAAAAAGGAAAAAGGCACTTATTTCTGCAGCCCTTAAGGGAGCACGGCACAGTGCCTTCACCTGTCACCGAGCATTCCAAGGTCCGAGGCGAAAGGGGTTTAAGCGGCGGCGACGAACCATCGATGTGTGAGAGGCGGTGGTGCATCGAAGTATTGGCTCGGAGGAATCCAGGAAGGACATCATCGACGAGAGCCAACCAGGCGCCTAGGAGAGAGACATTTCGGTGTCCTGATTGGGCTGTAACAGTGTTTGGTGTTAAGGCTATAAAACCATGTGTACATTGATTGTAAAGCGAGCAAGGGTGGGAAACGGATTAAACGTCTCTGTGAAATGATCTCGGAGCTGGCGTCCCTTCAAGGTGCCGGCAGATGAATGTTCCCGTCATCGGCTCCCTTGGCGGCAGCAGTCAGCTGCTACACTACCAGCGATGCGAGCGGGAGAACCAAATGGAAGTTAACTAAAGTTGTGTACATATTGACACAGAAAGGCGTAATGCCTCATACTTCGCTTTTAAAAGTTAGCTCCTCGAAAGAGTTCGTCACCAGGATCCACCCACCGGCTTTAGTACGTCGCAGAGAGCAGCCGGCAGGTCAGGCTGAATTGCTCGATGATTCTGAGCAGCGTATGGAATAGGATTTTATGCGCAGCATCCCACCCGCGGGACAAGCCGCGGAGCCATAGGAGCGTCTCAGCGCTGTCGGCCAGCAGCGCGTGAGCGCAGCAAGAACTCATTAGTTCCCCCCGCGGTTTTTATGAAGCACTGCAACGCAGTGGCAAATCTTCAAGGGTCTCCAGTTGACCACTGTAATTTTAAGTGTTTGTAGAGGCGAGCCCGAGGGGTGCCGGCGTGCTTTCCTCCGCACGCAGCCAACACACAACTGCAGTTCTCCTGACCTTTGTTGGCGTGACATGAAGCACGCGGTGTTTGCGAGTGGCCTTCCCCCCACGTGACACGTGGTTAAGTGTGCTGCTGTTGGAGCTGTCGATAGTGAGACGCATGTCTTCGCTGTTTATGAGTACGTAGTCGGTTGACAGTACATGTGCACTTGCCGCTAAGTCGTCGGCGATTGCGTTGGCGGGCACAACGAAGTGGATTAATTTAGACCTACTGCAAACCGACTGTGACGCCTCTGCTGATCAGTGCGGCGAGCTTGCTGTGTGCATCGCACATTAGTGGGGAGCCGAAGGTTCACCGTTGACATTTGGGGGGCGCGTCCCTCCTCAATTGTTCGTAGATATTGAGCACGCCTCTCATACTGGAACGGCGGTGTTGTTGAAGGCATAGAGTTTCCTAAAATTAACTAGAGGGGCCTCTGGCGCTTCGATCGTTCAGCCACCATGGGAATGATGGGTAGCACACAAATTTGCCTAGTCCTCGTGCTTCCGGCTTCAAACACACTTGTGGCTTTGTTTATTGTTACGTTTTCGTTCTGTTTCGGAAAAAAAGAATGGACTGTTGTGAACTTCGTGAGCGTATTTGAATTCGTGAGCCTAAAAAGGTCAAGGTGGTGAAGCGTAACTGCTAAACCTTTGCTGAACTTCGTATTGCGGCAAAGCGAATTCAGGCCACACGCAGCCAAAAGAACGAAGACTAGGCAAGACTAGGCAAATTTGTGTACTACCCATGATTCCCATGCTGGCTGAAGCACTGTGCGTTGCAGCCCCCATAGACACTAGCGCCAGAGTTCCCTCTAGTGTATTTATCGGAAACTCTATGGTCAAAGGCACTACGATGGAGCCGCCACCTGAAGTTACGTGTGGTCTGTCGACATGGAACCGGGCTGGTTGCGTGGCGAGGAGCTCCACTGGCCTAGACTTCGCTTCTGCCGACGTAATGGAGCTCTGAGACGTGCGCTATAGTCCCGGGCAAATCCTGGGGCCAGGGTTGCCAACCGTAGGATAATTACCCTACTTGTAGGGTGTTTTCGGAAGTTTTCGGTTGAAGTGAGGTAGTATGGCGGTAATACGATTTTCTTATAAAGCGTAGAATGATTTCCACTTTTCGCTCGTCATCGATAAATGAAAGATGTGGACGATCCACGCGACATCCCCGATGGTGACATTATTTAATACATCCAAACACTGAACTTTTCTTTCAGTAAACTGGAACTATTTAACCCATTAAGGACACGAAAGAACTACTGGTTCGATTTTATTGACATTTTGCATATTTAATTAACCACGACAGATAACCACACGTGCACATTTTCATAGAGTTACGTGTGTTTCTTCAGGAGTTATGATACTGTACTATAAAAAGTACGCTGGGCCTTCGAGATAGCAACGGGCAAGGTGACTTGATGCAAGAATGGCGAGTACGCTGGGCCCTTGCGAAACGAATAACAACGTTATCTTGGCCCATGCAACTTAATCAAGGATCAATGCTTCAGGGAAAGCGTAACGTCACGCTTTTCGCCACACCATTTCGATGTATTTTGGCAGAATTTAACTGTTTTGCCGGCTTCTCGTGAAAATGTCCGTATGGATAGAGGGTAATAGCAAGCACAGTGGAATCTGGAGAGCTTTGATACTTCTCTTTGGTACAACAAGGCGCAGTCAGTGTTTTGCTGTTATGCGACTAAAGGACAATAGTCAACGCGTAGAGGGTCTGCTAAAACCTACAATGTGGTAGCAGACCCTTTATGCGTTGTCTGCGGCTATTTCGATCATCCGGGTAAATAGGGCCTGGTACCACTTTTTTCTCAGGAATGAAAATTCTCTAGTCATTCGAAGCTTGATCGTAGAACTCAAACTCCCTCATGGCATTGTTACTGCGGATGAAGAAGGAGGACAGTGGCACTAAGTTTTCTTTTTTCTTTTCAGTGAATGGCCACACCGATACAGAGCATAGTGACTCAACTGTGTGGTCTTTCGTCAGCATAGCAATTATACTGTTGTCTTTGCCATTTTCGAAACAAAGCTGCTTTCCCGAGTCAAAACAGAAGTTATCTTACCCACGTTCCTTTCGTTCCATGTTTATTTATCGTTAGCAGAGAGCATCCATTCGTACCGTCGTCATTGCCCTCCTCCTCCTAAGTTCTCATGTTATGGTCAGAATCGCCAATTAAAACATAAAGAGGCTCTCGTATATTCACAGCGACATCTTTCCCAGCCTCACGAGTCTGAGATAGCCGAAAAAACGGCATTCATAACAGAAAAAGCCGGTTGAATCTTTGATGCAGCGCACAACAAGAGCTACATGTATGCTCCCACGAAGTCCCAGTGTACTAAATAAAGTACAGCAACATTTGATTACTCCTCACAGCAAAACTATGCACTCTATAGGCTTCTCGCGCTTCGAAGCGATTGAATTGCTCTTTCCGAAGCAGAAGCAGTCTGTTTTTTAGACATATAAAATGTAAAACTTCAAATTAATTTAGAAAAAGTAGTACTGACCACGTGCGTTTAACAGGCTCTCATTTTCCTAAAGTTTGACGACTCATAAAATGCAAAAAAAACATAACCGAGTCAATATTCCAAATTAGCATTTTCTTGCTGCAACTTTTGGCATCAGAAATTGTGATGAGCAAGATCAGAATATTCTGTTTTGTATTTGCTATGCCCGAAAAAGGAAGTGTACTTTTTAAAGTACAGTGGGCCCTAATGGGTTAATTCACATGTCAACTTTAATGTCACTCTGACTCACTCAAGAAATATATTTTGCTCTGAGGACTCACTTGCTTTCACACTCAACAAAATTTTCCTCAACCGGACTGACTCGGACTCGTACCTACTCACTGTACTTTTTCTTGACCGGACTCAGTCGTACTCAAACTAAGCTGGACTCACTCAGACTCAGACTCACGGCTTCACCTGAGTCTGAGTGAGCCTGAGTGAGTGGACTCATGAGTCCGTAAGCGTTTACTATCTTGGCGCCGATGCTCTTTAAGGCCAATACCTCACGTAATCGGTGCTGTACGATATACCTTTATATATTGTACCTTCAAATACGAGTTATCGGTGGTTTCAATTTAGTAAGGAGATTTTCATGAAATACGCGACTCACATGATACATATATTTATCAAGAACTTTCCTTAGAGTTTGCAGGAAAAAATCGCCCCCCCCCTAACTCGCGCCTCGGACCAGCAAATATGAGGTAGCGCATACTTGAGATATCTGTGAAAAGACATGAGTACGACCTTATGCCGATATAAAGCTGGTAGTAGTCTTCAAGATGAGTAGATAGGACCATAGGTCGGCAATTAAAGGCGGAGCTCACTAAGGCTCACGAAATATATTTCGCGCTTAGGGTTCACTCGGACTCAGACTCACGAAAATTTTCCTCAACCGGACTCACTCGGAATCCGACTCACGGAAAGTTTCCTCAGCAAAACTCACTCGGACTCAAACTCACCAAAATATTACTCCCCCCGGACTCAGTCGGACTTGGTCTCACGGCCTGATCTGAGTCTGAGTGAGTCTGAGTGAGTCTCAGTGAGTGGACTGATGATGGAGTTTGCCCACCTATGCACCACTTCAGGATACCAAGCAAGGCCTCGAGAGACCTTACGCAAAGTCACCATCGGATGATTTGCCTTAAAAGGAGAGGGAAAAAAAGTGATAAATAAGAATAGCAAGTGCATGAAATCGAAAAAAGGACGAAAAGAAAGTGTATCTAAATACACCGGCCAGTTCCATTATACAGAATACGTGCGGGTAGCTACGCAATTTGGGGGGCGGGGGCAGTTAAGCAGGATCAACTGCGCATGAAGTTAGTTACACAAAACAAGCCCGTGTGTGTTTATGTACAAATAAGGCATTTCGTTTAAGGAATTTATTCATCCTACCTAATAAAGCAGCCTATAAATATGGTTGCCCGGGTGTGTGGCAGGAAAAAAAAACAACGCCCCCCGCCCCCCTTTTCCGCGCGAGGACACGAGGAACGGGGGCGGTTGCGCGCCTCCGGCGCCTCCCGTAAATGGCATAGCTACGTAGCTAGAGCTGGCACACTATTTTGTCCATAGTTTAAATTGAGTAATTTGATAATGACTATTCTTTGGAGCCGTGTGCAGAAAGGGTTACACAACTGAGGATCAATTCGCTGTTTTTTTAATCTTTTCCGACATGTCGGTTCTACACGCAAGTTTCCATTGAAGGGTGGTTTGCCTATAAAGTTAAGGTTAAAAGAGGAGACGTACCTGATTACTATGGCGTAGGCATCGGAAAGTTAAATGACCCCAATGCTGGCTTAGAAGGAAACAAGGCTCAAAAGTTGAGGTGCAACTTGACAGGCGCTGTGAAACGGTTGATAGTGTGTACAAATCGATACAAGAAAACAAAACAAACACCAAGAGCAGCAACAACAGCAACCACATTAGCAACAAAGCAATGATGAGACAAAACACGAGTTGAGTGCAGTAGTTAGGGAGCAAACTTTGTTGATGTCCTGAGGAAGTCATCCCCCCCCGCTTTAATTCAGTCATCCCCCCCACTAACACGTCGGGACGGGAAGGCCAAGCCTGTTTCAAATAAAAATTATGTATATAATTTGTTGTGATTACTTTGGCAATTATTTTTCATTACTACATTCTAGTTCTAAATATTGCGCCTTAACAAACGAATGAAAAGGAATGGATAGACATGACCTCTTAAAAAACGATAATGAAGCGAACGAAAGTATGGGGGCAGTCATTAGTTGCCGTTTTAATTGAGGTTTATTTATTGTGGCATACAGGGAAACGCACTCACATGCACTAACAAAACAACTTGCCGCCGATGAAGACTGAACCCACCAACGTCATTAAGTAACATATTTATTCCACAAACTGGCCGCTTATAACGTGATCTAAACAAGAAATAGGTCATTCGAATATTTCTTTGTATAAAAGTGTGTTCGTACGCACTTTCCCAAATTCATTCAAATAGACCAATACCGGCATCACATCAAAACAGTCAGTGTGGATCTATATTGCATGTGAACATTTAGGCAATAATCATTGCTTATCAGCATAAATCAGTTATTGAGAGTAATGTATTTTGGGGGGAAAATGTTGTTTCTTCAACCTCACGATCGACATAAACATTTATTCGACACCCTGCGGCAGTCTCACTGTTGAAATCGATGGTTTGACGAAACATCGTCTGGTCGGGAAGAAGTATGAGGAAACGAAAAGAATGAGCGCCGACCAAATGAAAAGGTTTAGAACATTAAAAAAGTCCTGCCCGCAAACTTAAACACGAACTGGTACATGTGAAGGACCCGCTCAAGAAAGAAAAGTTCCCAGGCATTGTTTATAAAATTCCATGTGCAGACTGCGACTATGTTTATATCGGGGAGAGCGGTAATTTTGAAAGACGACTGAAGGACCACATGAACGACGTCAGGAAGAAAAACGTAGTATCCAACGCACTTGCGGAACACGTGGCTGCATCTAATCACAACATTGACTGGACCAAGGCAACTGTAATCGCAAAGGAAAGAAACTGGTGTTCGCGTCAATATCTGGAATCCCTCCTTATCCAGACTACGAAAAAAAACGCTGAACAGAAATGATGGCAATCTGCCACCAGCGTACGCCAGGTGTCTCGGCAATGTTCTAAAACGGACATAAGCCCGCTTCGCTGGGCCACTTTACTGTGAACAAGGCTACCGTACGGTAGCCGAAACGTCATTTTTTAATGTTCTAAACCTTTTAATTTGGTCGGCGCTCATTCTTTTCGTTTCCTCTGTCTCACTGTTCTTGGTGCTTTTCATCAACCTGCTTGTCTAATATAACAAAGGCCACACGACAACGGCCTATGACAAACAACTCCTGCTGCATATAGAACATACTTATTTCTATGCTTCATAGCACGCATTTAAAGGCGAAAAATTTTTTGACGATCCCAAGACACGCTTAGCGTACCTATCTATCTATCTATCTATCTATCTATCTATCTATCTATCTATCTATCTATCTATCTATCTATCTATCTATCTATCTATCTATCTATCTATCTATCTATCTATCTATCTATCTATCTATCTATCTATCTATCTATCTATCTATCTATCTATCTATCTATCTATCTATCTATCTATCTATCTATCTATCTATCTATCTATCTATCTATCTATCTATCTATCTATCTATCTATCTATCTATCTATCTATCTATCTATCTATCTATCTATCTATCTATCTATCTATCTATCTATCTATCTATCTATCTATCCGCCAACGACATGGTGCTGTATTGAATAAACGACCAATCTCGTCAAGAAACTTATCAAACTCACGTCATGTAAATTATGATCAAGCTGCCAGCGCATCTGCGCTCTCGTAGCTGTTTCGTTTATTCGATATACGCCGAAGTTTGTGTAGCATGACGAAGTTGTATGATTAGCATAAATGAAACGTCATGACAACAATATCACGACACGTATGTCGTGCGCGTAATCATCTAGCATGTGCTCGTGTGGCCGTTTCGTTAACTTAATACTGTGAGCGTTTAAGGGAAATTCAAGACATGTCATGACAAGAATATCATTAATTCCATTTAATGTACTTCATGACATAAATAGCAAGACAGTAAAGCACGACCACGATGCCATCGTAATCGTTTCATAACGTTGCTGTGCACAAGAATGCGACCCCACGTCCCATCTGTATGATAAACATGTCTTACAGGTCATGACACTAATCTCATGTTGTATATCATGACATAAACGACACAAATGACACGATTCATATGTCGTGAAGCCGTCGTGGTAGCATGGTCTATGCTAAAATGTTCATGAACGCAATACAAGCAGGAGGGAAGGACTTAGTCCTTCCCTCCTTCCCGCGTCCCACACACCTCGACAGCGCATGCGCGTTTCCTCCCCCCTCTCTCTCTCTCCTCTCCTACGCTCATCCCCTTTCTCTCCTCTAAGAATACTCTACTCCACGGAGCGGCGCCCGCGTCCTACACCCCCCACAGCGCATGCACGTCTCCTCTCTCTCCTCTCCTAAGCTCACCCCTTTCTCTCCTCTAGGAATCCTGTGCTCTACGGAGCGTCCCACATCACGGCAGCGGATGCGCGTCCCCCTCTCCTACGCTCACGCCCTTTCTCTACTCTAGGAATAGTCCACGGAGTAGGGATGGTGAAATCGATGAACGATTAATCGATTAATCGATTAAAGGTGCACAGTTAATCGATTAATCGTAATCGATTTCCGTCTTTCGATTAATCGAATCAATCGATTAAGACTCTTCGATTAATCGATTACGGCAGCCACCACCCCCTCCTCAACACCGGCCCTCGGCCGGTGCGCATGAGTGCGATGCGAATGATGCCGAGACGCAACAGACGAGCGCACATAATCTTTTTCACTACAGCGCATCTTTGTACGCTAGTAGAACGAACCCAAACCGGCGGCGGCCCCTACCCCATAGAGACAGAAATGAACTCGCCCTGGTCACCGTCGCCCACGACGTCCACCTCCAAAGCCTCCGCAACGCTTAAGGGCGAGCAGGAGGCACAAATGCAATTGCCGGCTTCTTTCCGCTCACAGCCTACTACTCCATTCACCTCCTCTCACCCCCCTTTCTTCTATCGTGTGCTGGTTAACCGTCGGCAAAATACACTTATTGCTTGCTTGGTATATTGCATCATTATTACATTTTGGTTTGTATACTGCTTCCTTTGTCATATAATGGCGAGCAATCGCAAAAGCAGCGCGGTGTGGACGTTCACAGAAGATTCGAAAACGACGATTGCAATGTGTGATAAATGTGGTAGGCAGTACTCGAAGCTAGGGACGGATACTCTTGAGATATCACCTGCTTCAAGCCCACTTTATTATTGTGCCAGAGAGTCATCCTCCAAAGTCAAATGGTCATGACTAAAAAACAATGTTAAGGACCTTGTTCCCGAAGGCACGAATCTGCCTCTTCAGGTAAGTCATCAGTATCTCTCAAGTTAGCCAAGAGCCTTTGAGTAAATTATCGTGAAAATGAAGTCGCTCTTCAATTACACAAGCGATTCTTATTGTTTCGAAATGATGGACTGTTGGTAATGCGTAATCGCTCAAAAAGCTGGGCCGTCTTCGCAGGACCTCATCCTTTGTCCCAGTGTTTTCAGCGTTATGGCTTCATTGAGTGAAAGCAGAAAGGCGATGCGCTAATACTCAAGATTGAAGTTTGTTGTTTTCTGTATACTTGAGACGTGCGAATGCATCGCCAAGTTGTTTATTTGGTTTGTGTTCGTTTTGGGCCTCACGCTGTTTCACGGTGTTTCATCTCACAAATACAGCTTTCCTTGCCTTTGATAAACTAGTAATTTTCTTCGCCTGCAGGGATTGTGTCAACTTTTTGGGCAGTTTATTTAACTCTCATGTCCGCCACGGCACTCGGCTGCTGATCTGAAGGTAGCGGGTTCGATCCCGGCCGCGGCGGTCGCATTTTGACGGAGGCCCGCGTACTGTTAGATGCTAGTGCACGTTAATACCAGACGGATAGAATTTCCCGAGCCCTCCATTTCGGTGTCCTTCATAATCATATCTTGGTTTTGGGAGGTAAAACTACATTATTATTATTATTATTATTATTATTATTATTATTATTATTATTATTATTATTATTATTATTATTATTATTATTATTATTATTATTATTATTATTATTACACTTCCGTCGGTACGCACGATTGAAGACGTGCTTGTACGGCTGAGTTAAGGCGTGAAACCTGTGGAGTACACTGGCGCAACTGCCGTTCATTCTAACTGGGAGGCAAAAACTCATGCTGTTGTACTTCCCGCAGATGCCTGAACCGATGGTCTGTCTGATGCCAGCAAGTTGTGGGTAATTTCGCCTGGGTGACCTCAAGTAAGAGGTGACGTCAGTCCGCAATTATAGTATTACTGTGGGCTTCCGCAATATCGAACAGAGAAATAGTGAAAAAATGCCGTGCCTATGAGTGCGAGCGCCTTATTTACTTCCTCTCTCTCCTCGTCTCTGCTTTGCCTTTCGCGGGATTTCCTAAACCCCAGCCACGCTGCATGTTTGCGGTACGCCTTTTCGATCACAGTGGTCACCGAAAACGCCTTCGATTTCGGTGCCCTCGAGTAGGCAGGCTTCAAGGAAGTACGACCTGCTGCCGAATCGTCCATGGATGTTGGCCACAGATCTTTCAATCCGTGACATCACACACAGACGACGGGCCCCAGTGTCCAGTGGGCGACAGTGCGAATTTTCACGAAGGCGAAAATGCGCACATGTGATTTCTAGCGCGTCTAACAGAAAGACTTCAGTCTAGATAAAACACAAGTAATGCTTCTCAAACAATGAGATATCCTTTTTAAAGCACCCAATAAAAAAAGTCGATTAATCGATTAAAATACCACGTCGAAATCAATTAATCGATTAAATGCTGAATCGACGAACGATTAACGATTAATCGATTAAAAATTTTAATTGACCATCCCTACCACGGAGCGGCGCCCGCGTCCCACAGCGCGTCCTCTCTCCTAAGCTCAGCCCCTTTCTCTGCTGTAGTTATCCTCTACTCTACAGAGCGGCGCCCGCGTCCCACATCCCCACAGCGCATGCGCGTACTCTCCCGCTCTCTCCTACGCTCACCCGCTTTCTCTACTCTAGGAATCCTCTACTCTACGGAGCGGCTCCCGCGTCCCACAGCGCATGCGTGTCCCCCTCTCTCTCCTCTCCTAAGGTTCTCTCCTCTAGGAATCCTCTACGGAGTGGCGCGCGACAGGTGGTGCGACAGCTGCATACTCCGCTGGGGGCACCATAAAAATGACGGAGTGCGCCTCATTCTTTCTCCTGTGCAGCGCCGCAATGAGCGCCCGGGCCGCTGCCACGAAACGAGAGCGGCGACTTTTCCATCTCCCCCGCTGCTTCGCATCTACACATGGTTCCTTTTAGCGGGAGAGGGGGAAGTTTTTTTTATTTTCGCCAAAACACCTACCTCCATCAAAATTTCTACGGGCCTGATGATATGGCATACGTATGCCATGACATGAAGCGTAGTTAATCGCAAGAAGCTGAGACCGGTTGCCCACCTGTTGGCTACAGTTACGTAATGGTCCCTAGTGTAAATGACCTACATATGCCATGGCATGCGCTGGTTGACAGCTGTAGGCTAGTGTCGTGTAATGTTTAGTGTGCGTGTATCAATATTACGTGGACTGTAAGCTTGCGAGGCTTCAAGGTGTAGTCGGCGCGAATGCTCGCTCAGTGACTGACGTTGCTGCGCTTAGTCTTTCATTGAACTTCATTTCTTGTGCGCTTAGATGGCCATGGTTTCTATAAGGCCGCATCAACCCAACTGAAAGGGCATATGCGGAGTCGCCAAGAAAATGGAAGCTTTCAATAAAAGTTCAATGATATTCTTGGTGACGTAATGCAGCAGGCCCTTGTTGACCCCGAAACGGTCGGCAACACCTCGGAAGGACTTTTGGTTGCCAAGCGGCCATAGAGCCATTAGTACCTTCGTCTGGAGCGGTATTCCTGGTCTTCTTTGCATGGACAGTCTCTCCTTCGGGATCTTCAGCAGCACCTAGAAGCCAACCGCACAGTTTGGATTATGAAGGGTAGCTTGTGCGTAGCGCAGTTAGCATCAGTAAAACCTGTGCAGTGAGTCTCAATATCCCTAGGCAGACTGGTCGCAACATAGTGAGTCTGATGCATCAATTTTGTCCTGTACATACAGCGACCTTCAGAAAAATGTTCAACGAACTGTTGCTAACTGTAAGGCAGATGCGTAAGCTACAGTGGGCAGATTAAACGCACGCATTGTTTTAAAGATCGGGGGTGCGCGAATAGTGATATTTGGAGCCAAATAAAATAGTGATGGCACCAAACTGAATACTACCAGAATAGTTTTCCAATGGAATAGTTTTCGAATGGAAAACTATTCTGGTATTTTATTTGAAACAGATGTTCACAAGCATAAACAAAATATAACGATGACTTCTAGCTGCCTAAAACACTATTATTCATGTTAAGTTCGGTAAGATTGTGTATAGAAGCGACTAGTTCGGCCTTCGAGATGTATTGCTACTGCAGGTTCAAATGCACCAGTGACCTCAGTCGCAACCGTTTGCTGTCACAATAAACAAGTTACGAGCGAACACACCTTCCGGTGATAAATATCGCGTCTGTAGTCCAGTAAGAACTTGGACTGTATGTATTGCATTTATTCAATGGTTAAAACTGGAAAAAGTGATCGCTCTCTTTTTGAACGCTTGGTTGCTTTGGGTTTTTCCCATCGCTGCTGAACATTCTAAAAATCCACGGTTATTTGAACATATACTAAGCACCCGATCAAATAGAACGCTATTCAATCAGTTATACGATTATTCGCTCACCCTTATTTAAAACTGATAATACTAACCTCAAAAGTGCTTCTGTCCATCCAGAAGTGCTCTTTGAATTGTGTGTCTGTGCATCTGGGCACAACGTTCATCACGTAATCCTGGAGGCCTCGGATCATACGGGTTTCTGTCCTCTTGCGATCTGTAATGAGCCATCAGCCGGCAAGCCGCAGAGCAGAAAGAAGTGCTGTGATCACGTACCTCTGAGAACAGCACGAACAGCTTGCATAGCACACATAAGCTGCTGCTGCTGCCTCCGTCACCGCGCGTCAAGTTCTTCTAGCTCGTCATCGTCTATCAAGAACAGAAGTATTGGCGGTGCCATCTTCAAAAACCGTGCGCAATGCGATAGTGGATGCGGAAATGACATAACGTTTGTCATGTGACGCGTTTCTTGCGCCCGAGCACCCCCAAAGGCAGTCGGCGGAAATCGCGGTTAAATTAAGCTCCGAAGGCGTCGCACTCGAGCGCACTCGGGTGTGCTTCTTCGGAGTTCGCAGCGCGCTAACTTAACGCGCCCATTGTCTCCAGCGCAGTCTTCATACGGTGCAAGCTACGTTTGCAGGCGCATGATTAACGTTAATTGATTCCCCCAACGTATGTTTGACTTTAACGCTCAACCATAGGCGTGCGCACGGGGGAGGAGGGGCAGAGAGGGCGCCCCCCTAGTCACCTAAAGGGGGTGCGCAAACCTGTCCCATACAGTGACTCGGTAGGACGGGGGGTGGTGCTGCGATGAACCTTCAGCCCCCCTCCCTTGATGGGTAACCCTGCACAGGCCTATACACTCAACTACTGCGACTCATCGACAAACACGCTTTTACAGAACCACAAACTCCCATTACTGAACGTGATGATCACTAAAATAACCCCTTAAGGCGCGAATTATGATGCACTGTGTAAGAATTTGTCAAATGCACATATCATAATTCGAAGGCACTCAGTATAATATTCCTCGAAAAAAAAATTAAGTAATGTGCTGTTCTATGTGAGGTTCAGTTACTAATTGTGATTCGCATGCAATTTAATATTTAGTTATTTTGCAGTCAGTCACATTCCATTCTTATATAAAAAGATCGAAACCAAGTGCTCCAGATAGTGCTCACAATTTGTTTTTGGTTGTATTCATACCGAGAAAAGAAATGTTTTTGACGTTGGTCCTGGAAAGTGGCACGTCAAACGATCGTCGAAAATCCTAGTGCCTTCACCAAAGTCATCGGCTTCCGTCATTTGCAGAGACTAAGGTAATGTCGAGAGATACTGACTACGCGGAAGGTTCAATTCATTTAATGAGCAATGTATGTTGCTCTCTTTTGGCCACAAGTTGACACAACTAGCATAAACAAGTTACATACACACCGCCGCTGAAGGAGATAAATATATTTGCTAGAAAAATGCAAATGAGCACCAAAAAACGCGACAAGCGACTGGAAAACTCTACAAGTGACTGGGCGAAAAAAAAAGCCCAAATCCGCTTATCATAAGCGGACGTGGCAACTCTGACTACGCGTCATGTGTTACGCTGTCGCCGTCATGTGTAGCCAAGTCTCTCCGCCACACTGCCGTTTGGCTGGCTATATAAAAAAAAAATTAAGGCAGCTTCGCAATAGTGGTGCCAAGCCTGAAGAAAGTGCGCAGCTGGGCAGCCTTCTTTGTTTCTATTCAGCTTTCTGTTTCTTTACTACTCTCTTCCCTTCTCTTTGTATTTTACAGGTGTTTGTTTCTTTTTTTTGTTGTTTATTTCTTCCTATTTTAATTTTTCTTAACATTGTTTCCTTCTTTTCTTTTTCTATTTGTCACTTGCTTCCTCTATTTTTTTTTTTCAATTTTTATACGTGGTTTTGCACTTAATATCATCAACAACGCGCTCGAAGAACAAGAGGAAGAATACTTCTCTTTGGCGCGAGCGCGCGACACAGATGGTTGTGCTATATGTGGTTTCACCTGCGTTACGCCAAGCGACGACGACAGGATACGATCACAGCATACGACAGCCCGGCCTTCTAAAGTGTTCAGCACTTAAAATGCGTGATGGCCAATTTTCTGGCGCCTGCTTGGTGTAGCATTGTTTTTAAGAGTGCACGGGACCCACCGCAACATTTAATAAATAGTTCGTAAGGAAATACTTACTGCGATATACTGCCAATAGTTCTAAATTTCTCTTGTTCTAGTCGTGAAATCCCTGAACTAGAGGTGTCGCTGGAGTGAACGTATCGACAACTGGACTTGTCCTCATCAAGGTAGCAACTGCCTTCCCTAGCACTGCGCATGCGTGCGCATTGCTCACTCTTCCCCAACCACAAATGTAGAGGAGCAAAGTAAAGCGAGAATAGGTGGCGGGGGGGGCAGGGAGCTATTGAGAGAGAGAAAATCTTTTATTGCGATAGCAATTATATGGACACTCGCGGCTGGTTTTCGCCGTCGGCGTCGGCGTCATTTGCCGTATATGTATATGTATATATATAACCGGGCCCGCCCGTCGTTCGTGAGCGTGAAAAGACGCGAGGGGGGGGGGGGTCCCTCGAGCGACCTTCGATTTTACGAGCGGGGGCGCGCGCGTTATCTCCCCCCTTCTCGGCGGCCGACAGCGGGCGGGGGGGGGGGGGGGGGGGGCGACGTTCGATTTTACGAGCGCGGGCGCGCGCGCTTTATCTCCCCTTCTCGGCGGCCGGGCCGGCGTACCCTTCTACGTGCTGCGCTCTAAACGCGAAGAGAATTCTCTTAAACAAGCGTTTTCTAGAGTTGCGTGAGATCGGATCCAAAAAGAGTTAGCTGCCAGCCTCACTTCGTATAACATTACAATTTTTTGCTATCACATTCATTGCTTCACCCTTGCGGTGAAACTGTGACTTTTTTATTTATGCAGGCCTAAAGGATCGTCCTCGTTGGGTGGAGTCCTTAGTTCAGGGCCCCATTGGCTCGCGCCACACCACGTGCCCGCTGGATCAAGTAAACTGGTGTGTCAAATGGGCTGTGTAAGCGGCAAGCATGAATAGAAGAAAAAAGCGAGGGGGAGGGCGATGTACATGCTTTCCATAGGCGTTTTGTTTGCGCCGACAGGGTAAAAGTGGGTTAGAGAGCGGGCCTCCGGCTTAGTCGTGAATCAGCTTAGTTTCAGCAATTTCGCGCCTTTGTATTTCACAAAAAGGTAATGAAATAAAGAAAAAAAAAAGTATCCAAAGGTACACATGAGTAGTAACTAAGCATTAGAACTTCATATGACATACACGATACTTGAGCATTAATAGAAACATGATATTTTCATCGTGAGAACGGCTGAAAGTTCTCAGAAAAGAGGCTTAAGTCTTAGCGCTCGTTCTGCACATTCTATATATGATAAATTTGGAGCCCCGTTTGAAACGTTTTACTCATTGATTGGATTGTGTTAAACTACTGAATAGGATAAAACTGTACGCTTCTTTCTTTCGGGGACCGGTAGGTGGAGTCAAGTATGTGAATATTGAGCTGATGGAAGTTGTTACCTGTCACATTAAAATGCTGCTAGGAAGGCAGTTGCTTTCTTGACGAAGGCAAGCCCGCTGGTCGAAGCATTGGCCTCCAGCGACATCCTCCGTTGAAGGATTTTTCATCTCGTCAAGCTTCCATCTTCCCCTGAAATACGACTTGTTTAGATTGTTTCTCGTTACTGAAAACAATGTAATACAGTAATATTACTGTTTATGCCTGCCCTTCAATCAAATGGTCTGCAGATCGGTGTATGCAGTAACCGAGCGAAACGGTCTGCCGTTCTGTCCAAACCTTAAACATGACGAAATTTTTGTGGCTAAGTAGTGGCATGGGATATCTGTCCAAGTTACAGTGCACAGTGAAACCTCGGTGATACGAGCACAGCTCATACGAATTTCGGGGTGATGCGAATTTTTCTTTGGTCCCGGCCAACGCCCACTGACCTGCAATGTAATAGAGTACGGTTGTTGCGAACCGATTTTCGCCCGCGACGTTTGATACGAACGTACTACGCTACCGCCCAAGTACGAAGAGGTGCGTGCTGTTCGCGCTGTCGCCGATGACGCGCCAAGTACGTGCGAGCGCGGAAACAGAAGCACGTGAGTACGCGTGCACAGCCAGATCGTCAGAATCGCGGTGTCAGAAAAATACTTTTCTTACGGTCAGAAAAAACCTTCACAGACGCGTCACGGCCTCCGACATTGTGTGCGCGAATCTTTGAGGCTCTTCGCCGTGTGGCTTCGCGTTTAGATTACAGAGGGCATTGGCGCCATACTTTTTTTTCTAACGCGTCGACGCGGGCTGCTGTCGTTGTACTGTGTTTACACGTGCCGGCCTCGTGCATCAGACATCCCATGAAGGGTGGACGAGGACCCAAAGAAGGCGAGGACGGTCTTGGCGAAGGACTCAGGCCTCACAACGTCAACATGCGCTACTATTCAGGCCGCAGTAGTACGGACACGGCCGTAAATCTCTCCCCCCCCCACCCCCCCCCCAAAAAAAAAAGAAAAACAACATCCCAAACACCTCCGCGATAACAAAATCATAACATAGGACCGTGTATCTGAAATTTTGTGGCCTTGATCCATCGCGTGAAAGCGCTTTGTTACTTTCGCCGCAGCACATTTAAAAACTTAACTGACAATCATTCAGAGTTCTTCCTGACGTTGCTGCAGCCCTGAAAGACAATAAATGAAAATGTACACCAGCTTTCTTTTGTCGCATGCTAATTTTTCATGCTTTCTTGTGATACGAATTTCGGATGCTGCGAATATTTTTGGTGGTCCCTTGAGGTTCCTATCAGCGAGGTTTCACTGTATTCCAACCGTCCGCAGCACCGAACAATCACGGCTGCAATTATACACACTTCCAAAACTGGCTCTGTACATAGCGAGAGAGCAAGAAACAACTTTATTAAAGTAAGGCTGCTTGGTTAGTGTAGGTGGGGCCCCTTCTTCCAGAGCCCCCTGGTGATGACGGCACTTCACCAGGCTCTCTGATGATGCAGTGACCCCGCAAGAGCGCTTCGCAGTTTTATTATGTGCGGTTCAGTCTCTTTTCTCTGATCATGAAGGGTAGTTGCAATATCCTGTAAAATAAATCTATTGTTTGATGAAAAATTGAGGCACAAAAACAGCACAATTATTCTATACCAAAATCGCTATCATTGTGTTATCCCCCTGCCCGTTGTGGTCAATTTACACACCACTATCTGTAGCTTGTCACTCGCTGGCGGCTGATAGTTGACGGGCACATTGATCCCACTTTATCAATTCTCGAATTCACCAGGGTGACGCCCTTACCCCATTGTCGTCTCTGCTCGAGTCCGCGAGCCGATTTTACTCACATATATAGAAATTGCCCAAATAAACCCAACTCCCCCCTTTGCGGGGGCTGAGCGACAGGAGCGTTGGGAGGTTGCTCTGCGCAGCTCACGACCGGAAGACCAAGTCCGGATTGTGGGCTGGGCCATTGGGGTCGCCGAAGCAGCGGACTTTCGGCCACCTAGAGCGGCCTGAGGGCCCAGCGCGTCTTCTTCTTCCCCTGACCCCTCTTCCCCCCCTCACCTGACCCATTTTTGGTGTCAATAAAGTTTTATCCTCCTCCTGTCATTCATCTTTTAACGCAATAGCGTTAAAGATCTAGTTTCGCATAAATTCCTGCATCGGCGGTGGCGTTGTTGGTTGTGAGCGAAAAAATCATGATCTTGCCCGTGACAGAAAAATCCTGAAAGATGCAAATAAAATAAATAATAAAAATTTCCGGGTCCGAGTGAGGATCGCACCCAGGCCGTCTGCGTCGCAAGCAGGTGTTCTACCACACAGTCACGCTTCTACTTGGAATTACATTCAAAATAACTTCCTGTGCTTGGAAATGCCGTGAAAATAACTTGCATGCTTTACAAACACATGCGGCTTGTATACAGGCGTCACAATACAACATGTAATATCGCAGTAATATTGCGTGCAACGAGAGTACATTGCCATTAGGCGTCAGAACATGTGAATATCATGACGTCGTGGTCAAAGCCGGCCACCCATTACAAAAGGCACACACGTTACTGCGCGTATTCCCTTAAGACCACGTAGTGGGTGCATAGCAAGTTCGAAAACATTTCCCGCTCAAAACTGCTCTTGGTTTAAAGCACGCTACCCATTAAAAAGTATGCGCTAAGTGATTGAAGTACGCACTAGGGATAGGATACCGCTATCGCGTTCAAATCTTAATGGCGAAGCTTAAGGGTCCTCCCGTTTTTTTTTCTGTGCCTTGTCGGTCGTATTCAAATAGAAAGAGGTATTCCTCGTGCGTCACATGGATTCTAGAATGCAATATTTTATTTCGCTTGCACACGAAGTAAGCGTTCAGAAGCTATGAAACGACATCTGCCAGTCATTTCATAAGTAGGTTCTCGAGGAAGCTCCGGACGCAGGTTTTCACGCAGGCAACGCTCGACTCATGGCGGTTGGGTCCACCGAGGCAAGCAGTGCGCCAGGAGATGCACGCCGACAGTGAGCGGTCGTAGTAGTGCGTGTAGCGTTTGTCGCTCAGCCGGCAAGACCCTTGGAACCGCGGCACACGACACGCTGGCTCCTCTGCATAGCAATAAAAAGGAGCTGTGTTCTTGCTTCTTTCTTTGGCAGCACAAAACAGAACGCGAATAGCATGAGGTGATGAAGGACAGTAACGAAGGTGCTTTCCACCGCCATCTTATATGGTCTCCTGCAATAGCGCGATTATCCTTCATGTCAAAAACATGACGGATGCAAACTCTTTTTGGCAACGAATAGCAATGCAAGAGAACACTCACAAGAGTATTCTTTGAGTAAAGTGCGATGCAGTCCCTGACATTTTTTTATTCTGAATGAAAGGAAGCGACCATAGTATTTAGAAGAGCGAAGTAAGGCATAAAGCACCACTAAACGTTGCCTGACAGTGCTGTGATCAGGCCCGTAGCCAGGAATTTTTTCCGGGGGGGTAGGGGGGGGGGGGGGCACTTGTTGAGAGCCTTGAAAAACACCCATTTTTATTATTTTTCCTCGCTAAAACACCCCCTTCAATCAGAATTTTTTTTTTTTTTGGGGGGAGGGGGCTTAGGCCCCACTGCCCCTGTCTACGGGCCTGGCTGTGATTATCAGCGTTTGCTCAAATGCCAAACTACTGCACGTGTACGGAGCGCTGATATATTTGCTACTAGAGACCAACCCGGAGCTGTGTATTTAATAACATCGGTGTAGCCCTTTCATTTAACACCATCATCCGGTTCCATGTCCACTTCAGGACGTAGGCTTCAGCGAATGATTTCCAATTTACCATTAATGAGAACTAACAGACAAAGATGCCAAGGAAAGTATAGGGGAAGCTATTAGAAGTAATTGTAATGTAAATGTGAAGAATTGAAAGTGGACGAAAAGATAACTTGCCACCGGCAGGATCCGAACCTGCGACCTTCGAATAACGCGTCCGATGCTCTACCACTGAGCTACGGTGGCGGTCATCTCCCCGTCCACTTTATGGGGTATATATGTGTACTTAAACGTGGGAGCGTCAGTCAGCGCCGCCTGTTGCCATTACGGCGAGTGTGGAACACTCTTTTTGCCTGTAGGCGTCACGTAGTACGTGATCTTATTACGAGAGGGCAGCTGACTAGTAATCCCTCTCGCATACCACCTGAAGGCATGTTATTTAGAAATTCGTTGTGTTTAATTCCTGCTAATTTCTTAATTTCTTCACCCCCGTGAATTCTCTGCTGTCTTCAGCTGCGTTTCTAAGCTATCCGTATCCATTCCCTCGTTCCCACTGACCATGAGTTTTCTACCATACACGTTACGTGAGCGCCCATGCGCTCTTTTCATGCGCCAACGTAAATGCCCTATCAGTGAAACTGGTGTTTTAGTGTGTTGGCGCAAAGCAGCGCCATCATAAAAGCGCTTAGCCGACCTTGGAATCAAACCCAGGCATTCAGCGTGGCAATTAACCATGCTATCACAGACCTACGCCACAGTTAAGAGCGGAACTCGTCAAGCTTTT
>JALIZH010019716.1:0-31512 GCA_030522465.1 Rhipicephalus appendiculatus | reverse complement strand
AAGCGCGCGCACACACACACACACACACACACACACACACACACACACACACACACACACAAACACACACACACACACACACACACACACACACACACACACACACACACACACACACACACACACACACACACACACACACACACACACACACACACACACACACACACACACACACACACACACACACACACACACACACACACACACTGGCAACGTGTGGAACACTGCTTAAATTCTTACAGTCGGCTTCTCCTCACGGATACTATTAGAACAGCAAAGCCAACTTTACAGTTATATAAATGTTTATTGGTCATAAATGATATGCCGTATTGAGTTGTGGATTTCGTTCTGCCTTCATTAGTACTGCTTTGTGGTCCGTGAAGTGTAGAGCCAATGATTCTTCGATCGGATCTATCCTGAAGTTGGCAAAGACGACGTCTATGCACGTTCCCTTCGCGGTTGTTGGTTGTTTCCAGTCATACGAAATGTATCGTAGAGCGTAGCGAGACGTCATATACTGCACAAGCAGTTTTTGCCGTTTTGCCGCCACTTGCCGAGCTCTCGCCACCGGGGTAGCAGCTTGTTGTCGGCGTTGCCGTTGAGCCGCCGCTTCCCCGCGCCCTCCCCCAACTCCGAGTCCGCTGGGCGTTTTTGTCGTTTTGCCGCGGCTTCCTGCGCCTTACGTTCGTTTTCATACATGACAGAAAGAGAATGTTCCATGGTCGTCATCGTCATCGGGTACCTTGCATGTACTAACGCGATTCTTCGTCATCAGCGTCGTCGTCATCGTCATGGGGTATAGTGTGTACCTTGCATGTGCGGCTGGCTACGACGCAACGACGCAACGACAGACAAGCCTCGACCTTAAGGAGCTTCGCCCCTAAAACTGTACACGAAGCTCCTCAGTAAGGCATCAACGTCGACGGCAGAACGTAGCCGAAATGGGCCCAATTGGTCTAGCGAGACAGGTGCCAGCAAGAAGCGGAATGCGTTTACGGCGCACACTGCGAACTCAGCTTCTTACCTTCGTGAAGCTGAACGCATCGCAACTCAACTGCTTGCCGAATAGGCAACGCAGCCGGACCGAAATGGTCGTGCCTTCGCCGAAGCGACTAGCCAGCAGGACGCCGCTATCGAACAGGACGGCGAGCGTCAAGCAAACTTCCCAAGATGGCCGCCAACCCACAAATCGTGGGCCTTTTGCTGCAGCGGACCGTGTGCCAGGTGTAATGTCAATCACTTCAGGTACCACAAGGTGTCGATCCTGGTGGTCAACGTTGGTCGTTGGGATGTACACATACCACTAGATGCCACTAGGTGCCAAGATCACGAGCTCTGTCGTGCACGAACACTGTAACATTGCTTAAACAATATAAGCTGTTGATATTTCGACCATCGCCGACCCTGCGCGCGCCCATTTTGTCTTATTTCTGGCGGCTTGACGCATTTACATAGCTATAGGGTTCTTGGCGCTGTCTTGGCTGCTAGTATCTCTGAGAGAACGACTGAAGGTTGCGGAAGTTTCGTTACAGTCATCTTATTGATGTTTTATTTAGCTTTCACAAATGTCTGTCTTCCTTCATTCTGGCGTTGGTGTTTCCAAGCCAACCTTTAAGTAGCACGACCTTTAAGTAGTACACACTTGCTGCACTTTCACTCTTACATTCAAGCGTCACATGCAATACATCCTATGCGGTAGCACCATAACAACTGATGTAACCCGGCTTGTGGCCGAAGCGGCTGCTTTGGGAAAATCCTGTGGGTGCTGAGGTTCGAATCCTCAGCTGTTTTCGCGGCGTACAGGGGCAATGAAAAAAACAAATTGCCGCCAAGGTCACAGCGCGCTGTTTCCATCGCGCTGTGACCTTGGCGGTAATGAAAAGATGCTAGGGTGATCCTTGATTTTGTGATGGATGACTCAATAGGTTTTCTTCATTACCAGCCAGGCAACGACCACTCGAAAAACAATGTCGAGTAGCACAGTGCGTAAATGCCGCATTGTTTGCGTTTCTTTCCATCGAATCGGTACAGCGCGATATGCGCACCAATTGGCTGTCTTCTTACATCGCACGGAATTCGCCATGCAGCAAGAGAAGACGGCTTATGAAAGAAAGGAGGAAGCGGGCGTGTTTACGAGTCGTGGGAATGTATGTTGCATAAACAATCGAAAATGATTGGCTCAAACTCGGGAAGCAACTTCTGTAGACCTCATATATGCTACTTCCTAGGTATACACAGATGTAGATAACGCCTACACATCTTCCTAATATCACGTTTTGCCAATCGTGCTTTCAACATTCGATCCAGTGGCCGTAGTCAGACGGAGGAGGTTTTAATCACCTACTTGGTGATTTCACATAACTTAAACTGGTGGCCTCATATAACATAATGTTGTGTATCGTGTGGTCTTAGGCTAAGCAATTCTTGTTGTCCGCTGTCTGTCGGTTTCTGCCCCTCAAGCCCAATGTGGCTTTGGCAGGCCAATTCTGCACTACATTGTTCCTGTTTGAAAAGGTTAATAAAGTATTATTATTATTAAAAAAAAAAACACGCGTTACTGCCTCTGCCAACCAAACCCTTGGATTCCTAAAACGCCATCTGCGCCATGGATCACATCACATACAACTTCTAGCATATAAGTCACTTGTTCTCCCGAAGCTAGGAATACGCTTCTCCCATCTGGTCACCTCATCAAACATGCCTTATCAATGCCCTAGAAGCCGTTCAGAATCGCGCAGTAAGGTTAATTCAAACATCACATTCTTACAACACCAGCGTACCGCTACTAAAAGCACAGTCCGGTTTAAACACGCTATCGTCCCGGCGCCGCATTGATTCATTAATCCATTTTCACAAGATTTTCTACAGCTTGCTTCATCATGCCCCATATACTTTGGCCCCGCCACCGCGAGCGTCACTTCGCACAGGGCACCACTTGCAAGTTACTCGTCCACGCATCCGCACTGCGACTTTTTCTGCATCTTTCTTTTGTCAATCATCAGCTGACTGGAACGGCCTGCCCCGCTATATCGTCGAAACCACCTGCTCATCCTCATTTTTCTGAAAAACTAAAATTTGGTATGTTTCAATAAATGTATTGCAGTCACTATCTTGTAAATTTATGTAGCCACCATTTTGTAAACCCCACACCTCTAGTGCGAGGTCTCTAAGGAAAATAAAGTGAAGTGAAGAATGAACGTCGAAGTCTGCTTTTGGGTTGCGAAACCAGGCCTCACACCTAGCGGGTAAAGCCTCACAAAAATTAGCCTGTTAGCTCATTGGTGTGTCCCTCCCCAAGGTAACCTTTAGTAAAAGGCGAAAGGTTCGTGTTAGGTGAGGGGAGAGACCTGAGCGACGGTTGGATCAGGAGTCGGTTACTCCGTATACCTCCCATAGGACGCCTTAATTCTGACGTCAGCGCTGGCAGCGCCAAATTTCCCTTCAGTTACGCCCTGGCGAGGGGGGATTCAGAGTTACAAGTTGCATCAATGGCGGCGCACACGGTGTGCGTCGTCATGGCATCGCTAACACCAGCCGCGCCTCCTCCTCCCCTAGCTACCCTAGCTCTCTCGCGCGCGCCGTTTTAGGGGCGAAGCACCTTAAGACCGAGCCTTGTCGGCGTGCGGCGCTTGTCCGTGCTCACAGCACAGCTCTTTGTAATACAGTTCTTGATATGTCCGCTAGATGGCGATACTTGTATATGATGAATATTTTTACGGCGGTGCTCCTTATGGCATCACCTCAGCGGTCCAACATACTGAGTAGCCAGTAGGCACTGGATTTCGACCTCCAAAGTTGTGCCGGTGTGAGATGTCTCCTGTGCGTGATTAAACAATAAAAAAGTTCACAACGTACATGTAAAATTAAAGTGAGCTGCGAGTCGCCCTGACTCTCATCGATCCTTTAGTAGAAATGCGCCCGATCTCACGTCGTTGATGATGTACTGCGCAGAATTTGCGGAAGATTACATCATCATTCACTCCGTGGATATGGTGCCGTCATCTCCAGTTCTCGTCTCGTTTTCGAGAGGGCGCTGTCCTGTAGACATTCGTACAATATGGCGGTTGGGTGAAGGTACACTAGATGGCGTTGGCGGTGCAGCTGCTCTCCGATTGCGCGGACCGCCGTACGAGTGCGCTTGCCGGATCGTGCTGCTTGGCGGACCATGGACGACGACCGGTCGTTGAAGTTTGAATAAAATTTCACACACACTATCGCTTTGATTACTGCTGGGCGAAACCACTGAAGATTTCACGGTGTAACCATGATTGCTTCAGTCACCATAACCCCTCATCGACCATTTAGTATAAACGCGCCCGATCTCACGTCGGTGATGATGTACCGGGCAGAATTCACGGAAGATTCACGGTTTACCGATGAACCTCCGCAGCTTCGCCCACTCATCATCATTCACTCCGTGGATATGCTGTGATTTATTTTTTTTCTTGTCGCTTGCGCGGGGCGCCTTTTTTCCTTTTTTTTTTTTTTTTGTGAAGCCGCACGCGCGTGCTGCGCCTTGCGTTCTTTGCGCGTTTGAATCCACGCATTTTGCAATCATGCATTCTGTAAACACTGCAGCCATGCAGCATGTGCCAGAAAACAAATGAATCCACTCAAAACACAATGTGACTTTGGCCTCGTTTTATTGTCCTCGTTTCCCAAAATCAACATTTTCATCAAATGTGGAGCGATACAAGCTCGGGAGAGTAACAGAAGCGAATAATAGATTAACATACACAGGTTCATGATGACTGAACAACACGAAAGTTCCCAGTAAAGTTAAGAACTTGCAGAACAGTGGCATAAAAAACAGAACACAACACTTGGGCACATATTAAAAAAAACAATTTTTATACTGACAAAAGTGCAGAAGAACTTCTGATATGCGCACGATATTGCAGAAAATTGGGCTTGTATGACATCATTACTATAACAAACAAACGTGAACATTGACCGCATAGCAAAAACAGTGAAATCAGTTGAAGTACCTAAAAAAGAATAATAATGTATAAAGATTTGTATGTCAAAATGAACTCCACATATAACTAACATTGGTCGCACTTTATTGACTTTCCAAAAACGTTGATTTTCATAAAAAGAGAGATGTTTATTGTGGTAGAAAAGCTGAGAGGTCGGCCTGAATCCATTTTCTGGCCTGCTACTCAGCGTTAGGAAAGGGGAAGGGGCAGTAAAGAAAGGAGAGAGAAGGTGATGATGATGAAAAGGAGGGTGGTGATGAAGCAAAACATTCACAAACAATTCACAGTCTCCTGTCGAGTTCAGTCTCTCGCAAAAACTTGATTAGCGCTTTCAGAACATCGCTCTGATGACGAGGTGGTGGTCCCAACAGAACTTTTTCAGAAACTTGTTGCTCCGTAGATTTCAACAAGGTGGTGGCCAAAAACTATTGTGATATAAAAAACATGAGGAAATGAACATACGATATGGAAGGATTCATGCCATCTGTACTTGAAATGCGCCGATTCTGCAATTCTTCAGCATTCCTCTGGGCGCACCGATCAGCTGTGGCCTTCCTGAATAGTTCAAGAACGCTTCCATCCTGAAGGAAAGAGACAAGTTTCAATGAGATAAAAAGCGCTGTCGACTCGTGCACAAGCGAACTTGTTTCTTCGTCTCAGAGCAGTACAACTTTTCGTACATCTACCTAGAGCCTCAGAAACGCGGTTATAAGCGATGACGAGTGATTAGCCGGACACAAATGGACAGCACACATATAAGCACGCGGCCTTTATGACAGTTGTAAACCTGTAACTATAGTTACGTCGCATATGTGCTTTCTGTTCACTGTTTGTGCGTACAACGACGTAAACGCAGCGTCGTGCGCTTTTCAAGTTAGTCATTTTTGAAAACATTAGGTGTGTCCCCGCTGAAAAAAAAAATGCTAATCGGTATGGACGTGAATTCAAATTGAGACAATGAAAATTACGTCTCGAAGGGTACGCTCACCTCTCGTTCTTTTGGGGGGCCGGCACCATCTTCGGGGACTTGTTCTGGAATTATTGAGCAACAGAACACGATACACGAACAGCGAGAGTCGCAAAACACCGCGGCGCACAAGCACAAAGCGAGCGACCACCATGAAACAGACGAACGGAGATGGCCAGCGCACGCTTCGCGAACGCCCGACACGAAACTTTCCAACGGATTACGAAGCCGGCGGCGCCAGCAAGGCGGCGGAAAGCGGGCATCCCGCCAGCGAGGAGGTTGGTCCCAGCAGTTGGAGAGAGTCTGGAGTTGTTCGGGAGGGTGAAAAAAACGCGTATTTTAGTTGTCGTCCCAGCGGGCTGATGGCGCCACACTTATTTTTTATCTGTACAAGTCACGTGGGTTTCTTTCACCCTCCTGGTTGGATGACCACTGGCCGCAGCGCGGCGCCGTACATCAGCCGACCCTCGCACATTAACAAGCCATGCAAGTCTTTCCACGTACAGTATCATTTATGCCCGCTGGAATTTTAGCGTTTATTTCTGCAGTATGACTGAAACAGTTCCGGAATACACGTTCCTTAATTAAATTTTATTGGAATCTTAGAGCTTTAGGCAATATTTCGTGGAACTTGGCCGAGGAGGACCACCTATTCTGGTCTCGGATTAGTGTTGGCAGTGCCACAATATGTTTAGTTGTCAGCTGAACGAATGAATCGAAATCTTTAGTAATGACCTTTCGGCGCATGCGCCGGATCATATGTGGTCCCCTCGTCACGGGAATCTATAATAGTATATGCTTCTTCGCCGCCCGGCCCCTGGTAACGAGGAGGCCGAATCTTTGCGTGCTTGCAAACGTTGTGTGCCTGTGTACTGTGCAAGAAAGCTTTCAGAAAAAATTACACCATCTCCCGCTAAAGGGAACCATGTGTAGATGTGAAGCAGCGGGCGCTAACGCTGACACTGGCGGCGGCGTTGACGCTGGCGCTCATCGCAGCGTTGCGCAGGAGAGAAAACTGGGGAGGCGCCAAGCACGCAGTGATGGAGCGGTATTTCCTACTGGAACATGCCAATCGCTGCTAATGGGCAATGAGAGACAGAAGACTCCGACTGGACACAGAGACCCGCAGTCCGCTTTTAGTTAACGCGCACGCTGCGAATTTTGATTGTTCAACAACGCACAGGAGAAATCTCCCACCGGCACCACCTTGCAGGTCAAAATCCATTGCCATATATACGGAGTAGCCAGTGAACGGTTGTGCAGCGCGAGCAGCCGGTTTTTTCAACCAGAAAACATTTGCAGCAGTTGTCACTCGGCGTTTGAGAAGCCTGATGCCTTCCTTGATAGGACATCATCAGGCGTGCTCGATCCCTGGAAGAGAGATTCATAGCCTCTCCTTTGTTACGCGTGACATCATTGCGTACACGATAGCGCGATCAGCACGTGGGCTCTTGGTTTCCCTTGATCAAGAAAAGGCATTCGATCGCCTTGAGCACAGCTACATATTTCGCGTAATGGCGGCCTTTGGCTTCTCGCAAAACTTTGGTGAGCTGCTCAGAAACGCATACAGAAATATACACAGCTCATTGTTTCTTGATGGCTATGAAAGTGTCCCATTTCCTGTTACCCGCGGAGTGCGCCAAGGTTGTCCTCTATCTCCAGTGCTTTTTGTGCTTAGTCTCGAACCATTCCTGCGCTCACTGCTTAATGATCCATACGTTCGAGGCCTCCCACTACCTGGAAGTGGTACGGTGAAGGTGACAGCTTTCGCCGATGATATCACATTGTATTTGAAGAATGAGGACAGTCTGTCTCGCAGCCTACGGCTTTTTGCTGAGTATGGAGATATTTCAGGTGCGGCGTTAAAATTTTCAAAATGTCGATATTTGTTCATTGGTTCCCCAGACACCTGCCTAAGTTCTTTTTTTTTTTTTGTCTTCAAAAAAGCGACTCTATTCGCATTTTGGGGGTCGATTATACTTACTACGGCATATCAGCGTCCGTGTGGATTTCAATACTCGAAGATCTAAAACGGCATGTTCAGGAAGCGCAACAGTACGATTTACCTCTATTGGAAAGGAGGTACTTAGCGCAGACTGTATTTTGCGGCCGTGCATGGTACGTTTGTCATGTTGTACAACCCCCATTGCGAGTAACTAGGTCGATGCAATCCCTCCTCGGCTCATTTTTCTGGTCGGGTGGAACTGAGCTGGTTTGTCGTGCTGCGTTGGGGCAACCACGCAACAGAGGCGGATTCGCATTCCCATCCGTGTCTGTTCGCTGTCGGTTGCTTGCTCTACGATTCTTGCTTCGCTTGCTACACGGTGATCAGTGCCCCGCGCGTGATCTTGCCTGCTACTTCTTAGGCACTAAAATACGCTATCTGTTACCGGAAGCACGACTTAATTCCGCGCCGCATGTTCTTGACGTACCTGCATTTTACTCAACGGCTGTAGCATTTTATCGTCACGCACAGCAGGTCTGTCCTGATGTAGATATCCTAGAAAACCGTGTGGTAGATATAACGGCGGCCCTGCTGCTCCCTGTGGTTCCACCAACCCGTCTAGCCCGTTCTAGTCGTGTCTCGTGGGGCGCTATAACGGCAACCTTTCTGCCTGGCCATCTCCGCGACTTTATGTGGCGCCTGGGATGGCGAGTACTCCCAACACGAGACAGACTAGAGAGGTGGGGCATGGTCCCATCTTCCACTTGCCCTAATTGCCCACTACAAGAGTCAAACCAGCATGTGCTACAGCAATGCGTAACTGCAAGAGTATTTTGGAGAGCCGTGAACACAGGTTTCCGTGGCCTAGGAGTTCATCGTTTTGTCACTTCTGGTCGATGCTCACGTAGTCGCTTCGCACGCCTTCTAATTGCCGCGGGAGCTTTTTGTTTGTGGCGAAACAGATGTGAAGCCGTTGCAGCGGGTCACCGCCGCCGGGCTTTGTTTCCTGTTTTCGAACGCTTGTACTCGGAGCTTTTGTCGTTCTTGTCAGAGGAACTGTTCTTCCTCGGGGAAGAAGAATTCCTACGGCAGTGGTCATGCCGTTTCCTATCGGTGGTCAATGGACGTGTGCAGCTGCTTTTTCATCTGGCCTGGTTCTTGTAGCCAGGTCATCAGACAGTGCTTGCCACATGTACATAATGTGTATGTATTTACCTTTCTGTGTATGTATATATGTCGGCAGGTGTTGTCCCCGTATCCGTGGGGGTTATTGTACATAAAAATTTCATGTCATCACTTCGCAATTATGTAAATAGCTTGCGCCATAACATCCGATGTACATATATACTTGCGTGCTGGTGAAGTTATGTATTTTGTGATGACATGTGAACCTCGATGACATGTGAACTTCCAGTTTACTGGACAACCATGTCATGAGCGTCAGATGTAGCATCTCCTTCTGCGACGCATTCCCCAACAGGCGCCTTGTCTGGCGAGGGCTCGCCCTGCGGTTGCGCGGGAATGATCACGGGACGCGGGGCACTGGATGGACCCTCAGAGCCTGGAGGGACTGCCGGGTCCGGGCTGGCCGGGGACGCAGTGGGCGTTTGGTGTAGCGTCGCGATTTGCGCACCTTCGTCTTGGCCTGTGATCGGGGCTGGCGTTGACGAACCCTCGCACATGTTCTTAGACGGCGTTCCTGGCTCAAGTGGCGGGAATTCTTTGGATGCCGCCTCCGAGTACGACCGCCTGATGGTGCAGGCTATGGTGGCATGCGGGTCGCCGCAGCGGCGGCACGGCAGCGAACAGCCCTTCCCGTCGTGGCCATAGACGCCGCACCGTCCACAAAAGGGAGCTGTGCAGTTCATACGAAAGTGACCACTGTCACCACATCGGCGGCACACACGCTGTATTCCTTTGTAGTCGCAGGTCACACGGTGGCCAGCGACTTTGAGGTAGTTGGGCACCGGCGACGAGGTCTTCAATTCGATGCGAACGTATCGCGTCCCAGTGGTCATGGTTGGGCGATGGCACGCCTTTCAGGACAATTGTATCAGAAAGAGATTCTTGGCAGAACGAACTAGGGCGGTTTCTACAGGACAAGCTGAAGTTTTTCCCTGTAGATGACCCATTCAGAATCAAAAATTCTGGAGAAGTCGTCGAATTTCTAAAGCAGCCATCGGGCACCAGGTTGATGGCTTTCTCGATAGACATCAAAGATTTATACTACTCCCTTCTCCACAAAGACTTGCTAAAGTGCATAGAAGAGTGCATTGACGTCTGTGGTGTGCTGGCTTTTCAGAACACCGCCTGTGTGACCTCCAAAGGGTTCTTAGACCTGTTATCATTATACATTACGTCAACGTACGTAGAATGGAACGGGAACACATACATTCAGAAAGAAGGTGTCTCTATCGGGTCTTCCATAGCTCCTTTTCTAAGTGACCTACTGCTAGCGAAATTTGACAGGGCTTTGAATGATCGGCTTAGCGTGCTATCCGTCACAAAAACTTTCAGATATGTAGATGATTACCTTATAATCATGCAATGTGAACCACAAATATTTCATTCGCAAGTGACGCAGGTTTTAGAAGTTTTTCGCGTGTGCCTCTGCCCGCTCGTGGTGACTCACGAGTTGCCGGAAAAGGACAGCATCCGCTTTCTAGATTTGGAGATTTCATTCTCGGATGACCACACGTGCTGGCGGTACGCGCCCCGCTCACAGAAGCCCATCCTTCCGTTCTCGTCGGCTCACAGTAAATTAGTCAAGCGAGCTATTGTAGAGTCTTGTTTTTCTAACGCGTTAGAAAGGTCTTGCCAACACGTCGCAGAAGCCAGTCTCATGGTACAGTCGGAACGCCTAGAAGGAGCAGGGTACCCACGTCCCTTGCTCATTTCTGTAGCCGAGTCAATGCACAGAAAAAGGAAACGTAGGGGCACTGACGGCGACACAGAACAAACAACTGTCAAAAAGCGGGATAGAGTGGCAGTCATGCCATATATGCACTCTGTGTCCCATCGCCTAAAGAAAATAGGGCAACGTAGTAACGTGCAAGTTGTTTTCAGCGCTCCTGACAAGTTGTCCCAGTTGGCGAACAGGACCTGTCCCGTGAAGAGCCGACAAAAACATTGTGCAGTAAAACACAGAACTCAGTTCGTTGACTGTGTGCAAGGAGTTGTCTACAGGATACCCTTGTCTTGCGGGGCGTGCTACGTGGGCCAGACGGGCAGATGCCTGAACGAGCGCTTACGAGAGCACGCCAACAACGTTCGAAATGGCAAGGACGGCTTCCCTAGCATTGCACGTGAGCACATGCGGATGCAATCCACAGTTTCAAGGGACCACTGTGGTAGATAAGAATAAGGATGAGCAAGCGCGCGTAATCAGTGAGGCCGCCCAGATGACGCGAGAAAATGGCGGATGCGTAAGCAAGCCATCGATTGCTCTATCGGGCAGAGAGCTGAGTTATTTAGAATGCGGGGGTGTGCGCAGCCGGCTGCTGTGACGGTTACATCTTTTCATTACGTTTTTTTTGTTTTTTTATAGTTTGTAGTTTTTTAGTTTTCCTCCCCCCCCCTTCTTTCCACTCTGGTGTTCCTTAACTGTTGTCACGTGCATTTATAAGATGCTCTCGTATGAATAAAATTTTCAGTTGGAAGTCAGTGCTTGTCCTGTGTGTTTCCTTTGTGTGGTGTCCGTTCTTTGCGCTGTTAATTTAAGTAAGTCTAGCAGCGACTCGGAAGCCCCCAGCAGAGACAGAAGTCCCCTGCGGACTTCAACGCGGCCCCGGAAGCTCCGTGCTTCTGGTGGGTCGCCTGGCCGTAAAAAATGACTGAGCCGCTCGCAGGGCACCCGCTCCCGCGCCTGCTAAAGGTACCCCTGCATTTACGTGATTTTACATTGGGTTTTTCTTCTTTTCGCCATGGCTCTCACCTTAAAAATTATAACCTTTAACGTTCATGGTTTTCGCAACCCACAAAAACAGGCTGAGGTATTGGCTTTTGCACGTTCAGTGTCCTGTGACTGACTGTTTGTGCAAGAAACTAACTTTTTTAAGCTATCTGACGTACTCGCTTTCAAACGCGCATTCAATATCGATTGTTTCTTTTCGTACGCCAGCACGCGTTCGACTGGCGTCGGAGTCATTGTTTTTAACCGCGGTCTCTTGCGTGACCATCATGTATCCTTCGATGCCTTCAGACGCGTGCTGGCGTTCGACTGCACCTTCTTTTCTTTACGTATAAAATTTGTCGCAGTCTACGGCCCGGCGGCGTCCGTGAACTCTAATGCATTTTTTCGCTCTCTGCATGCATACCTTTTGGATTCTCAACATGTGGTACTATTAGGGGACTTTAACTGCGTCTTAGACTCACACGCAGACGTACGAGGTCCGGGTCGTGGCCGGTCAAACTGGAACGCCAGAGAACTTGAACGTCTCGTGCAGCAGTTAGCATTGACCGATATCCATGAAAGTGTCAATGGTAGCAATTATGCCTACACTTGGCGGCGAGCAGCGTCAAGTAGTACGCGTCCCCCGGCCTCATGGCCTTCGTCCGCGACGCTCGGGTAATGTCGTTGCCATCGACGCCAGAGTACATTAGCGATCACCGCCCGGTTATGCTCTCTCTGCACCTCCCTACGGGGACGCCGACAATTCAGAGACCATGGCGTCTCGATTGCCGCGTTCTCCAGGACCTTCAGTCCACGGAAAGATTGTCCCGGGCGTTACGCACATCGCTTGTAGGCGCGGACATAGCTGATTGGGACCGCCTCAAAGAGCAATGGCGTTACCATTGCAGTGCGTCGGGCAGGGCACTTCGCGCCCGCGTGTCCAAGGACGCTTCAGTTTTAATTAAAAAAATTGAAGGACACTTTGTACATTCCAAAGTGTGTTCGGCGAAAGCGTGTGGCCATTCCACTGACTATGCCATCTCTTTTATCTTGTACACTCTCAGTGGGATAAGACACAAACCGAATGGGTGCGTGTTTTTTTCTTCTTTAATTTTTTACCGCGAATCGCAGCGAGACGCGAGACTCATCTTCCTCCGGCCGCATGCGTTAGTATTTTCTCGCGCTTTGCGCATCGTGCAAACGCCATCCGCGTTCCAGCTCTTAAATTGACGGACCCTTTGTAAATTGGAAAGTGTATTCCGTGAACGCCTGGGTCCATTGAGACGGCGTCCGTCAGAATGATTGCAAACTCTGGGCACAGCGACGCTACGCAAGCAAAGCGCGAGCGCTATAGAGTCCGACGCGACCGGCGTTCCGTCTGCGCATCCCGGCGGCCACCTGGCTCCGTGCCAGAGCTCGGATGGACGGACGGACGGACGGACGGACAGACGGATGGATGGACGGACGGATGAACAGACAGACAGACGGATGGACAGACGGACGGACGGACGCCGGACGGAGGTCGGACGGACACCGTACGGACACCGGACGGACGTGAGCATGAGACATTAAAGGCTTTCGTCTTAAAGATTACACCATCTCCCGCTAAAGGGAACGATGTGTAGATGCGAAGCAGCGGGCGCTAACGCTTACACTGGCGGCGGCGTTGACGCTGGCGCTCATCGCAGCGTTGCACAGGAGAGAAACCTGGGGGGCGCAAAGCACGCAGTGATGGACCGGTGTTTCCTACTGGAACATCCCAATCGCTGCCAATGGGCAATGAGAGACAGAAGTCTCGGACTGGACAAAGAGACCCGCAGTCCACTTTTAGTTAACGCGCACGCTGCGAATTTTTTATCGTTCCACAACGCACAGGAGAAATCTACCACCGGCACCACCTTGCAGGTCAAGATCGCTCGGTTTCAAGACTGCAATAGCAGCAGCACGTGTTGCTTCCCAAGAAACTTCCGGCCACTCCAATGATCGCTCTCTAACACCGAAGTACAAAGCGTGTTTTTTACGTTGTATCAGAGTAAGCAAAGACTCTCTTTCCGCCTTCAGGTAAAAGGAAGGCGCTTAATGTTAATGACTAGCTCTTATAACGTTGTGTATAGGTCAGAAGAATATTAATTTGAAGTATTTGGCCAGACACAGGGGGCAATGGGGCTGAAAATGAGTGGGCTACCCCTTAAGGCTTCCCAATGCTAAAAGGCTGCACCGGCGCACGAAACCGGAAGCCGTCCAGCACCTCTGTTTGTAAACAGCGAAAGGGTCTATATACGGGGTGGCCAGTGAACGGTTGTGCAGCGCGAGCAGTCGGTTTTTTCAACCAAGAAACTCGCTAGCAGACGCTGCCTGCGTCGGCGTCGCGAGGCGAGAGAGAGGGGGGAGCGTAGGAGAGGGGATGACGCGCATGCGCAGTGGGGGGTGTGGACGCCGCGGGCAAAGATGCCTAGAGGAGAGAGGGGGGAGCGTAGGAGAGGAGAAAGGGGGGAGCGTAGTAGGGGAGAGAGGGAGGGGACGCGCATGCGCAGTGAGGGTGTGGCCTCCGCGGGGGAGGGATGCGTAGAGGAGAGAGAGGTGGAGAGGAGGTTTTTTATTTTTATTTTTTTAATGGGTTGGCGCATGCGCAGTGAGGGTGTGGCCTCCGCGGGCAGGGATGCCTAGAGGAGAGAGGTGGAGAGGAGGTTTTTTATTTTTATTTTTTTTTAATGGGTTGGCGCATGCGCAGTCGGGGGTGTGAACGGACGTACACCGGACGGACGGACGGACACCGGACGGACGGACGGACAGACGGATCGACGGACGGACGGACAGACGGACGGATGGGCGGACGGACACCGGAGGCCGGACGGACACCGGACGGACGTGAGCATGAGACATTAAAGGCTTTCGCCTTAATACGCATCCCTCACCGTGATCCCAGCCCATCCCCCCGTTATGCGTGCATGGCAAGAGGAGCTTGTCGAACGATACCAGCGTACTATGCGCGCTTCTTCGCTCTCGGCTGCAGCTTGGCGCTGTAGACGTGCACCGTGTGCACACCCTGAGGTGCTCAGGTATGCACGCAGAGCTCTGCTTCGTCCGCCGGGCTCGCCTGCCCACTCGCTAAACCCTACCGCACCAGCTACTGCTGGTTCGCGCGACTACCACGCATTCACTCAACACTTTCAGTCAATGGCTCAATCTGTTGCTAGTGTCAGTTATCCAGGACCCGTTTCTTCGCATCCCCTGCTGAAAGACCTACCACATGACTCCAGCGCTGCATATGACGTTCTTCTATCACCGCCATCGGATGACGAAGTAAAGAACGCGTTAGACGCAATGAAAAAGGGTTCGGCCCCCGGGCCTGACGGACTCCCTGCCGAGTTTTACGTACAGTTCTGGCCTATCGTTGGCCGATTTATGTCACGCGTCATTCGTAAGTGTTTCCGAGATCTTACCCTCCCAAACTCTTTCCACAAAGGCCGTATTGCACTAGTCCACAAGAAAGACCCAACGTCTACGCGACCCGAAGATTGGCGCCCCATCACCCTTCTCAATACGGATTACAAACTCCTTGCTAACATTCTGGTACGTCGCATCAGTCCGTCTCTTCCATCGCTCATAGCTCCCCACCAAGTCTGTTCCATTCCGGGCCGCGACATTCATAGCCATACCTGGCTCACGCGCGACATAATACATTACACCACTGGACGATGCGCCCAGGGGCTTACTGGTTTCCTTAGATCAGGAAAAGGCGTTTGACTTCGTTGAACATACCTACTTATTCAACGTCTTAGAAGCATTCAGTTTTCCCTGCCAAGTTCATCTGCCTCATTCGTGCTATGTACGCTAACTCCGAAAGCACCCTTTTCCTAGATTCGCGCGAGAGCCGCCCATTCCAGGTTACACGAGAAGTTCGCCAGGGTTGTCCTCTCTCCCCCCGTCTTATTCGTCCTGGCCTTAGAACCCTTTTTAAGGGCTATCGAACGAGATCCACAGATTCGTGGCTTACCCCTCCCTGGAAGCACTGAAGTTAAAGTAACTGCCAATGCCGATGATATTACTTTGTACATGCACAACGAACAGTCACTGCAGCACGTCCTGAATGCATTTTCCCATTTCGGAGGGATTTCCGGTGCTCGTTTAAATTTGTCAAAAAGTCGGTATTTCTTCATTGGAAACCCGGCTGGACGTATTAACATCACGTTGCCTTTGCAATGGTCCCCCCACCATGAAGATACTAGGTGTCACTTACAAGTCTTTCGGTATACAGGAAAATATCTGGTAATCCGTTATAAAAGCTCTAACACAAATCATCCCTTCCCCCTGTGCAGGGCAGCATACCGGTTATGCCAAACTGGTTAACATCCCTGCCTTTCCTCTCTCTTGTTTTCCTTCCTTCTAACACAAAACATAGACGCTGCTAAGCACTTCGATTTTCACCTTTTAGAAGGCCGGTACTTGTCGCCATCGGTCCACCTCGGCAAATTTTGGTACTTGTGTCACACCGTCAAACCCCCGCTCCGCGTTTCACAGAAAGTTCAGCGTTTAATCTCCTCGTTCTTTTGGTCTGGTGGTACGGAATTATTATCGCGCCCCACGTTAGCGCAACCGCGCAGCCGAGGAGGCTTCGCGTTCCCCGACGTGGCCGTTACGGCTTCCATCCTGTCCCTCCGCACTTTACTGCGCGTTTTAAATAATGATGGTACGCCTGCGCAGACACTAGCACGTTACCACCTAGGTCCATCCCTACGGGTCCTAGTGCCCGCTCGTCCTATAAACTGTGGTCCGCAGTCCTCCCATTTACCGACTATGTATCGTGCCCTCCTGGCCTTCCACCGCCGTCTAGAGACTACATGCCCCGAGATCGATGTAGCCGAAGCGAAAGTGGTGGACACAATGGCCGCCCTTGTGCAGCCTTTGGTACCCCCGACACCGGCACGCGGTAATGAATCGCCCGTAGAAGCACATGACCACAGCGGCGTTGCCGGGTCACCTCCGTGACTTTGGCGATGGGGCTGGGGCTTGCTCCCCACTCGCGATCGGCTGCAACGATGGCAGGTGGTACGCACCTCCACTTGCCCCAACTGCGTCGTGGTGGAGACCAACCGACATGCGACGATCGAATGCGTGGTCGCCTGCCTTTTTTGGCGTGCGGTCCATGCTGGTTTTCGTGGGCAGGATGTCAGAGGGTTCGTGTCCAGCGGCCGGTTCCCCCGGGGGCGCTTCGCGGCACTCTTAGTAGTTGCCGGCCTGTTCAGCCTTTGGCGCAACCGCTGCGAAGCCGTCGCTGGGAGTTGCCGTCGCCGTGCCTTATGGCCAATATTGGGGCGCATGAGGCGCGAGATCCTCGCGTTTCTCTCTGAGGAGCTTTTCTTTTTGGGGGGAGCGTGAGTTTCTGCGCCATTGTTCATGCCCTTTTGTCGACGTTGAGAATGAACGGGTCCAACTTGTTTTTCGGCCTACATGGTGCTAGACCGCACCGTCAGGTCTGAGTTGATGTGCTTGACTCCTTGCCCTTTCAACCTGTGTTTGTCACCTTGGTATCTCATGTCCTGGTGAATCTACCAACAAGTTGATGTACACGATGGAAGAGCATGTACTGCTACCCATTTACCCTGTTCTCTATTGTTTCAATTGTGAGCTATGTGTGTTTGTTATTATGTTGATCAGACTTTTGCTGTTCGCCCTATGCGCAAGTGTTAGTTTTTGTGATGTAGAATTGTGAAAATGTGAATGTATCCCTGAACACTGATATGTCATGTATAATTTATGCTCTGTACATAGTGTAAATAAATTTTTTTCTAAAAGTAACTCGCTAGCAGACGCTGCCTGCGTCGCGAGGCGAGAGAGGGGGAAGCGTAGGAGAGGAGAGAGAGGGGGACGCGCATGCGCAGTGGGCAGGGATGCCTAGAGGAGAGAGGGGGGAGCGTAGCACGGGAGAGAGGAGGGGAGGCGCATGCGCAGTGAGGGTGTGGTTGCCGCGGGGAGGGATGCCTAGAGGAGAGAGAGGGGGAAAGGAGGTTTTTTATTTATTTTTTTTATTTTTTGAAAGGGTTTGCGCATGCGCAGTAAGGGAGGCCGCGCGGCACACCACCACCACCACCACCGGATTAAGCTTCGCCATAAGATGCTTCACATCTAAAAAAATGCCCCCCACCTCCCCGAAGGGAATCGTGGGAAATGCGAATGCATTTCGCGCGCGCTTCACTCCATTTATATATGGTGGTTGTGGTTCGAAGAAGGATTTCTGCCTGGTCGGGAGCACGGCGCAGCGCTTGTTTTTTTTTTTTGCTTTTTTTCGGTTTTTTTTCTTCTTGTTTTATTTTTTTTATAATTTTTTTCTGAATTTTCTTTGTTCTTTTTCTTTCTCTTTTTCTTTTTCTTATTTTTTCTAACATTTTTTTTTCATATATAGCTCCGACGAGCTCCCGTGATGCGAGCGCCCTCACGCACCAGAGCGCGCTCCTCCTCTCCACTCACTATAACACCTGCCGAGGCCACCGCGGGCAACGCCAACGCCGGATGCCTGACATAGCCCGACTAAGAAATGCATTCGTATTTAAAACTGGGGATGCGTAAAGCACGCAGCGATGGAGCGGTGTTTCCTACTGGAACATGCCTATCGCTGCTAATGTGCAATGAGAGACAGAAGACTCCGACTGGGCACAGAGACTCGCAGTCCGCTTTTAGTTAACGCGCACGCTGCGAATTTTTATTGTTCAACAACGCACAGGAGAAATCTCCCACCGGCACCACCTTGGAGGTCAAGATCCATTGCCATATATACGGGGTGGCCAGTGAACGGTTGTGCAGCGCGAGCAGTCGGTTTTTTCAACCAAGAAACTCGCTAGCAGACGCTGCCCGTGTCGGCGTCGCGAGGCGAGAGAGGGAGAGAGGGGGGGAGCATAGGAGAGGAGAGAGAGAGGGGGCGCGCATGCGCAGTGGGAGTGTGGACGCTGCGGGCAGAGATGCCTAGAGAAGAGAGGTGGGAGCGTAGGAGAGAGAGGTGGGACGCGCATGCGCAGTGGGAGTGTGGACGGCGCGGGCAGGGATGCCTAGAGGAGAGAGGGGGGAGCGTAGCAGGGGAGAGAGGAGGGGAGGCGCATGCGCAGTAAGGGTGGTCACGCCGCACACCACCACCACCGGATTAAGCTTCGCCATAAGATGCTTCACATCTAACACCTGCCGGCGCGCACACCTCCTCAACCTATCCTCCTCCTCCTCCTCCTCCGCGGACAACGCCGCACAACGCCAACGCCGGATGCCTGACATAGCCCGACTATGAAATGCATTCGCATTTAAAAAAAATTAAATGCATATTGCTTTTCCTTTAGCTGCGTCCTAGCTATTTGCGCGGGCCAACCAGCCGACCAATCTAGTATCTAACGGCGAGTGGCGACACGCGCACTCACGCACGCACGCACGCACGCACAAACACACATGCGCGCACACACACACACACACACACACACACACACACACACACACACACACACACACACACACACACACACACACACACACACGCACGCACGCGCGCACACACACACACACACGCGCGCACGCACACACGCGCACGCACGCACACACACACACACACACACACACACACACACACACGTGACGCCAGCGCAGCGAATATATACAGCAGATAAACGAAAAAATTCCCCATCTCCCGCTAAAGGGAACCATGTGTGGATACGAAGCAGCGGGGAGATAATTAGCTTGAGCGGGAGGAACGTCGCCGCTCTCATTTCGCGGCAGCGGTCCGGGCGCTCATCGCGGCGCTGCACAGGAGAGAGAATGAGGCGCGCGCGCTCCGTCATTTTCATACCGCGGTACTAACGTGGCGCCCCCAGCGGAGTATGCAGCTGTCACACCACCTGTCGTGCCCGCCGCTGCGTAGAGGATTCCTAGAGGAAAGGACGGGGGGGGATCGTAGGAGAGGAGAAAGAGGGGGGAGGGGACGTGCATGCGCTGTGGGACGCCGGAGCCGCTCCGTAGAGTAGAGGATTCCTAGAGGAGAGAGGGGAGAGAGGACGCGGATGCGCTGTGGGAATGAGGGACGCGGGCGCCGCTCCGTAGAGTAGATGATTCCTACAGCAGAGGAAGGGGGGTGAGCGTAGGAGAAGGGACGCGCTGTGGGACGCGGGGGCCGCTCCGTAGAGTAGAGGATTCCTAGAGGAGAGAAAGGGGGTGAGCGTAGGAGAAAGAGGGGGGGAGGGGACGCGCATGCGCTGTGGTGGTGTGGGACGCGGGAAGGAGAAACGGACTAAGCCCCCTCCAGACACATGCAAGCAAGATTAAGGAATGGGGTCAACCTGGGCGACAGACAACACCTGCCTAGCCATTGCTAAGCAGCCTCTCTGTGCTCTCGCCATGACTCAAGGAATGGGGTCAACCTGGGCGACAGACAACACCTGCCTAGCCATTGCTAAGCAGCCTCTCTGTGCTCTCGGCCATGACTCAAGGAATGGGGTCAACGTGGGCGACAGACACCACCTGCCTAGCCATTGCTAAGCAGCCTCTCTGTGCTCTCGGCCATGACTGTTTTTTTTCTTTCATGGTATTTATTATGCGTATTTGAAATAATCACAAACTCTGTGATGTAGTGATGCATTAACCCAGCGACAATAATCGCACAAGCACTGCTCAAGCATTCATAAGCTTACATACATATACTGTGCAAGTCCAGAGAAACAGGAAAAGTTCTTCAAAGCTTGTCACACAGGGAGGCTGGTAAGGATGAGCACCTCATCAAGATGGGGTGCCAGTCTGGTATGATGTCTAGTTCTTCGTAAATGTCCTTTAGATGGAGAGCCATACGCATGAAATGCATACTTGAAGCAGTGACTGGTTCTGCATTACGGTCTTGCATGCGCGTTGTCCACAAACTGTGCAGTCCATAAGGAAAAACATGTCAAAGGGCACTTCATCAAGAGACGTTGGGAGAAGGTAACGTATCGTATGTGAATTAATGATAAAATATTTTTTAACAGTTCTTTGAAGGATGTTCCAAAACAGAATGGCATCTTTGCAGCTAATAAAACAGTGTTCTGTTGTCTCTGGTACATCGCAGAGACGGCAGTTAACTGACCAAACAAAAATTCCTGTCTTCTGCAAAATCAGCAAAATGCGGTATTTGCTCGCTGTCTTCACAATTACTTTTTCAGTAGCGGCAGACATCTTAAGATGGTTGAAGACATGATTTGGGACAGTAATTAAGGAAGTTAAATTAATTAACTTTTTAATTAGCGGAGTTAGGTGGTTAAGTCCAATGAGAGTATTGAAGTCTTTCATGCGAAGAACCCATTTCAGCTTTGAGATTTCGAAAAAGCGGTCCTCTAGGAATAATTGCGAAGTAGTGAAGTTCTCCCAAATTCAGCGGCGAAACCGAAACCGAAACGCGGAAGAGCGCAACTGCCACTTTCGTCAGAGTCGTCCACAATGAGTGAACGTCCTTATATCAACCATCAACCGACTTCTTGGTGTGAATGTGTGGGCTTCGCTTGCAGTAGTAGCACGCATGACGCACATACGTTAATGAACGGGGAAGAACTGCACCTTTGTAACCGTTGTCTTGAACAGTGACGTCATTCTAGTCGTCTGCTTGTTGCGCTTATCGGTGCTTGGGTTTCGGTTTCGCCATTGAATTTGCCTGAATTTCATTACGACACAATAAATAATAGAGGTCGATTTTTCGAAATCTCAAAGCTGAAATGGGTTCTTCGCATCAAAGACTTCAATACTCTCATTGGACTTAACCACATAACTCCGCTAATTAAAAAGTTAATTAATTTTACTTTCTTAATTACTGCCCCAAATCATGTCTTCAACCATCTTAAGATGCCTGCCGCTACAGAAAAAAGCAATTCTGAATACAGCGAGCAAATACCGCATTTTTCTGTTTTTTAAAAAAATAGTGGACACATTTCTTGAAACACCCTGTATATGAAACGGAAAAGTGCAAGCACTGTGAATGCAGAGCGGCTCTGGAGCATATATTATGGGAATGGCCAGGGATTAGTGCCAATATTGAGAACGCGGCTTCTAGTGACCACCTTCGCGCACGCTGGGAAGCCGTGCGCTCAGCCCCGCCCTCGAAGAAAGTCTGTGCGTCTAGAAGCCGCCTGGGCTCCAAGGACTCCTGGGCGTCATCTAAACGGGGCCGTTGGCACTCCCCACCAACTCGCAGAACTCAGAAATAAGTTATTTCCTTCCTCCCTCCAGGAGCACTTGCACTATGGAGAAAAGGAGCTAAGCGAAGCAATAACGAGGGTCATGTGTTCATACCCAGGCAACAATCAAATGTGGCAACGTGAAATGACAAGTCACTTCGATAAAAGGTCAGATTACCATATCAGAAACACTGATCGCCGAAAAACCCACGTTCGAAATAGCACTGTTTATTACAACACGGTGCATGTACAAATACGCACGTGACCGGCGCATCTTCGAGGACAGCTGACTTTGAGAGTTGATTGTAAAATCTAAGCAGCGTGCTGGACTATAGTGTTAGGCTCGCGTGTTTACCAGGAGCCTCCAATACCAATGGGCAGCATTTTCTGACCATGCTGAAAAGGCGATGCTGGGCCCCTTTAAATACGAGTTATCATTAGTGGCAATCGAGTAAGCACATCTTTATTAAAGACGTGTCTCATACGAGAAACGTTTTTCAAATCCCGAGAGAGAGTTTGCGGAAAACAGTCAAGGCACCCTCCCTCCCCCCTGCCTCCCTAACTCACGGCTGCGATAGATAAATATTGAGCTGGCGTATCAGCGCCAGCGCGTTGAAATATGCTGGAAAGACATGAGTGTAAACCTGAGCCGACATAAGGCTGATAACAATGCTGGTGATGAGTAGGCAGTAGCACAGCCTCGGCGAAAAGACGTGGAGCTCACTCAGACTCACTCAAGAAATGTAGTTTTGCGCATAGGGCTCACTCGCCATTGTTCCGATAATATCCTCAACGGCCCACTTCATTCCAATCGTAACTCAACTAAGCGATACGAGCAAACAGAGCCCCAGCCGGAATGGTATGTTATATTGGTAAGGTGTTTATCCTTAACGCCGTTCTAGAGTTTAATTGGAAAAGGCCGTAACCTGAGGTGTCCGCTCTACAGATGATTGCGAATTCTTTAGTGTTATGTGCTCGTCATTGTGTCGCGATACCAGAAGAAATAACATATCAGTTCTATGTGTGTACTGAATTGCTTCCGAAGAAAGTGTCATGTCTGTGTTGAATAACTACCATGTAAGAAAAAGAAATGTGCCTGGATAGTCTAGCTGTTGGAAAGGTCGCCTTCGGATCGAGGTTACGCGGGTTCGAATGTATCCGTGAAAAAAAATTCATTTTTTCACAGCAAGAACTGTTCCCTTTCTTTTTCTTTATATTTTTTTCCCGTCTCTCTGTTCGTTTCTCTCTCTCTCTCTCTCTATCTGTATTCGTTCTCAGAGAGAGAGAGAGAGATGAAGGGGAAGGCCGGGAGGTCAACCAGATATAAGCATCTGGTTTGCTACCCAGCACTGGGGTGGGGAAGTAGGGGCAAGAAAGAGGGTGTAGAGAGAGAGAGAAGAAAATGAAAGGACGAAAACGCACGCACACGCAGGATAGAAAAAAAATCACAACATATCCACGGGGTGAATGATGAAGAGTTTGGGGCGAAGCTCGTGAAGCAATCATGGTTACACCGTGAAATCTTCAGTGGTTTCGCCCAGCAGTAATCAAAGCGATTACTGCTGGGCGGCCTCCTTGGCGCGCACCGTCTCGGGATCGCGTCGTGCCGCGACGCGATCCCGATCCCGCGTCGCGATCGCGTCACGACCGCGATCCCGCGACGCGACGCGGCGCGGCGCGGGATCGGGATCGGGACGCGATCGCGTCACGGCGGCCTCTCGAGCTCGCACCTCGGGATCCTGCCGACGAGCACGAGCCGCAGCGGCCTTCCGCACCCGGCGCTCCTCGTCGTCCATGATCCGCCAAGCAGCACGATCCGGCAAGCGCACTCGTACGGCGACGATCCGGGGAATGAGAGATAGCGGGCGCTCGCCGCCCGGCGCAACTAGGGTTCCTCGATGCGCGCGCTCCCCTCCGCCGCCGTGGAGGGTGGAGACAACAGCGTCGTCTGCTACGGCGTCCGCCATTACGATGCCCTCTCCGCAGGCCACCTATAGCCACGATAGGCATCCAACGGGCGTCGCGCGGTTGCATGCAGAGTTCGTAGTGTCAAAACGAGTGGTACTGAAACAACATGACAAAAATACAAAGTTTTCGCATCGGGAGTGTGAAGGTCTCAGATTTCTATTCTCTAATCTTTATTTTTGAAGCGACATTAGCAGCTGGAGTTGCTCACAGCAGAAAACTACCGTCCACGCCAGCCGCGTTAACACCTTCAGTTAGAAGAAGAACGGCTATTTGGGCGAGTTGGTCAAATTGCATGTTGAAAGGAGTTGCAGCGCAAGCACGAAGGTGCTGAAGAAAAAGCGTAACGGAAAAGCGCCCGTGTCGTCCCTCTTTGCTTTCCACTCCTCGCCTTGCCTTCCGTTACGCTTTTTCTTCAGCACCTTCGTGCTTGCGCTGCAACTCCTTTCAACCTTCAGTTAGCATGTTCTTGGGCTAGTCGGTAACTATTTATATTGGTTAAAGATGCGAAACACGCGCACCCAAGTCCCATGGCCTTTCATTGTGTCTGTGTGTTTTGTGCCTTCCACAAAAGTGTAAAAACAGTTTGTCTGCCGTGCGAAAAAAAAATAATTAAAAAAAACCACGTGCTGTCACGAGAAAAGAGAAAAACTGTGAATGCACACCATATTTTCAGATCTTGTTTTCGAATTATTCATCAGCTACCCCATTTACGGACCGCACCCTGCAACGCACAGTATTCTGAATTTTGTTTTCATCTCTTTTACCTTACTGTAAATAGCAGATTGGCAAAAAAAATTGTTGCATACATATCATACTATTTGGGGCTCTACATAGGGCTTTTATCGCTTTAAGTCATGAAATTTATGGCATTTAATCATGCACACACGTACACGCACACACGCATGCGCACACGCGCCCACGCACGCGTAGAAACACACGCACACACACGCATGCGCACATGCTCGCACGCACACGCACACACACATGCACGCACAATCATGCGTACATGCGCACACGCACAAACACACGTACGCGCGCACACACGCATGCGCACACACACGCCTGTACACGCACACACACACGCACACGCACGTATACACAAGCACACATGTACAAACCCACACAGGCACGCAGATATGCACTCACGAACACGCATTCGCACATACGCACACACATACGAACACACACACAGGCTCGCACTCACACGTACACACACACGTACACACGCATGCGCGTGTGTGCACACACACACGAACACAAAAAACACGCGCACACATAAGTAAACCCACACACGCACGCACACACACGTACACGCACGCATACACACACTCATCGACATGCATGCGCACTCACGTACACACACACGGGCACGCACAAGCGCACACGCGGCAACGCACACACACACGTACGCACACACAGACGCGCGTGCGCGCACACAGACACGCACAATTATGCGTACATGCGCACAAACACACACGTACACGCACATACACGCAAACACACACGCACATACGCCGTCACCGTTCGGCAATACGCGTCCGGGAACCAGCTGACAAACGCCAAGGCGTCGTTTCTGGACCTACAATGCGAGAACAGTGAGTGCCCCGAAAGTATTCTTTCGGCAACGTATACGTTGCGGCGAGTTACGTCGAGCGAGAAGGCCAGCGTAAGCGCGGCGAGTTATAACTCTCCAGATGCTGAAATGGCATAGCTGAGGCTGCACAAACACGGACGGTCCGCGGGTTGCCACGTGTCGCGCTTGATCTTTACCAGTCACAGGAGTCGCCTTTTCGCATCTTTCGGAAATCTGAACATCTTATAGCCATTTCGCGAGTGGTTTGTGCACTGTGGCACGCAACATCCGGGCATTTTGTGCGAGAAAACGCCGCGCACCTGTCTCACTCAACCAGCCGCGAACGAGGCGGGGGGAGCCGAATGGCGGCCGCCGATCGGAAGGCGGCATCCACCCCTTCAAAGAATGGCTCCACCCTCCAAGGGGGGCGCGCGCATCGAGGAACCCTAGGCGCAACCCCGCGCAGCCCGCGCAGCAGCCAATCGGAGAGCAGCTGAACCGCCAACGCCATCTAGCGTACCTTCACCCAACCTGCTAAATTGTACGCATGTCTATAGGACAGCGCCCTCTCGGAAACGAGACGAGAAATGGAATGCGTACAGCGCCATCTAGTATATCGTCACCCAACTGCAGTTTGCATGCATCTCTATGGGACAGCGCTCTCTAATGTACGATAAGGGAACACTACGGGGTACAGAGGATGGTTGACGATCGACGCCGCTTGACAACCGGCCAGGTCTCGCCATGAGGAGCTTCGCTCCTAAAAAAAAAAACACGCACAGGAAGAGCGTTCCGGCTAAAGTCGTTCAGAAAGGCCGGTCGATCGCAAAAAATCGCAGTAGTGCTTGCAGGGCCTTCTTCTGCGACGTTGCGTCCTGTCGGTGGCGTAAAATCCTTGCTTGCGACAAAGGTCGGTCATCTAACTGTTAAACACGTTGCAAAGGTATAGTCACTGTGCACTATACTGTCGGCAATCGCAAAAGATATGTCCAATTGTCTCCTCATTGCCACAGTAGTCACAGGCTGCGGTGTCGGCCATCCCAATGCGGAAAGCATACGCGTAGGTAAACGCAACGCTCAACCACAGCCTACACAAAATGGTCGCGTCTACTCGGCAAAGGCTCAATGGTACTTCAAGACATAATATAGGGTCAAATGAGAGCAGTCGGGCATATTTGAAGTGCGGCTCATTCCACTGGGACGTGGTGCGTAGACGAGCAAACAAGCGGAGGTTCCGTGCAGCGTCGTCCCTAGAAAGCGGTAGTAGAATTTCATGCTCTTCTCCGTGGGCCTCTTGTCGGTCGCATAGTGTTGGCGTCACAATCAATGTAGAGGCAGATCCGCCACGTGGCGCTCATGTGAGCCATCTCTTCGATGCGCGGTGCTTCGATGCCAGCGCGAGTGGTCAGCGCCTTCATTTTTCGTTTTAGAACGAAAGAACGCCAGGCCTGCGGGGAATACGCAGCAATGTCACAGCGAAAGCTGGAGGTTGCGGCCTTTCTGGAGCCAGTTGTAAACGCTCGGGAGACTACTGCAAGTAAAGTTGCAAGATACCCACTATATACAGTAAATCATTAGAATTCTGGGAAGTGTAGGGAAGCAAGAAAGGTTTCGCTTCCTCGTCGAGGTTATCGAGGTACAGAATTCTATTTTCACGTGGAAGGCATTATGTAGGCCAGACCAGCAGATACCCGGAGCGTGCGTCTGCTCGAGCACAACAATAATGGGGGGAATACTGCCATAGATGGACTACTTGCTGCCCATTGTAAGAAATGTGATGCGAAGCCACAGTGTCTTCCCCTTTTTAATCAGACAGCTCTGTACCGCCCTTGCAACAAGACTACTGGAAATCGTTGAGGTGTCTGAGGTAGCCAGGGCAGGAAATAAGTGTGTCAGCATGCTGCCTATTATGTTATCTAAGAAAGAGTTTAATTCTTGGCTTAGCTGACACGTGTCCATTTACCTTCTTTCTTTCGTCTAGTTGTTCTCACTTCCAGTTTAAGATGCCTGTTTATATATGCTCAGGATCTTCAATAAAACCTTGGTTGAAACTAAGCGCTTGTCCTGTCTTTATCTTGTCTCCTCTTCGTTTAGTGCGCTATGGTTTCTGAAGTACGATGAACTACCAACACGCCCAAACGTCCTCCCTTCTTAACTGGATATGAACACATGACCGTCGTTGTTACCCGTAGCACACTCTTTAAAAAAAGGTTGTAGTACTTACTAACTTCGGTTTACTAACTACTTGTAACATATGTTACTAACCTGTTCGTAAGTGCGGTTAGTAACGGGGAGGCTACTAACCGTTACAACCCTCGCCGTTACAAACGCAATCAGTAGCGGTTACTACCCTTCTTGTTGCTAACTAGTAAAATAGAGGTAGTAACGGTTACTACCCTAAAAGAAAACGTACTAACCGCGATTATTAAATGCGAAGCATTTCTTTGCGTACTGCAGGCACTTTTAGCGTTTCTATCTACGTATCTATCTATCTATCTATCTATCTAGCCGCCTACGTCTGGGTGATCTCGTGATTACCCCTTTAACTTGGGGTAGACCAAAATTAGTATGTGAGAATAAGATGGTTTGACGAATATGACTCGCTGGTCGTGACATGAATAATGACAATCCTGTCGCGTACGTCGTCAAACTCTTTCAAGAAACCCTGTGGCACATACCCCGGGGCGGGTATGTGCCACAGGTATGCGGGTATGTGCCACAGGTGATTGACAGTTTAGACTACCCAGGAATGGCGAGAGAAACATTGGTACTTTTAACGCCAGGGCGTTAAAAAGCTGACGTCGTCAGCAGCGTTGACCAGACGAATGCTAATAATAAATGTCAGGGTCCCAAGAGGAATCGAACCCAAGCATTCTGCGTGGCAATCAAGCATTCTACCACAGAGCCACGCCAGGTCTCGGAACTGCTTTTCGAATAGACCCTAATGTTCGTGAAACGTCAATTGTCGTTGCAGTGCTGGCTATCCAATTTTACAAACATTACATATGTACTCCGATGATACAGCCGTCACGCCGGGTTAACATCAATTATAGTAAAGTGCCATCCACTGAAGTTGATATATGTTGCAGTGTACAGGGCTACCATCCTCGCGAGCACAAGCGCTACATATCAGTTTACCGCTTCTGGTGTTGCTACTGCCCATGTTGCTGTTGGCATCGTTACGCAACTGTAAACAACTTGTTATGCAAAACATATGCGACTGTGGAACATATGTCTGTGCGTACAACATTTGTACATATCTTTAGCGTAATTTCGTAACGTTTCGCTCAATAAAACATTACAACACAGTCACCTTACCTCCGCATGCTTCGCATAACATCGATTCCCAAGGTACGTGGAATCTGCCGATTTTTTTTTCGTCTCACGAATCACTTGTTTAAGTTCTTTCATTAGAGGGCAAATTCGCGAGCACCAACATTGCGATATATCATTGGGTAATTACGCACACAATACCACGAATGAGAACAGCACACACGCACAACGACATGGTTTCGCGACAATTCATAAGCAGTTCGAAGAGTATATACAGTCGTACCTCTGGGGTACGCAGCTGGTGCCAGTGAGCAGCTAGACTTTAGGATGAATAGTTTAAGTTATGCACCTATATTTATGTAGCGTGCAACTTTATTAGGTGTGCGAGGTAACGTAGCATAGGACTTTTAATCAAGCAAATTGAAATAAACAATATGTTATGTCTATTTTGTATAATAACGCCTCAACATGGCCTAATATACAAGACCCAAGACGGGGTACTAAGCTTACCAATATCGCCTCAATGAACTTGAATGGATCCCTCGAGCTAGTAAATAGCTTGTAAAAAGCTCGTAATAATAACTTCTAATATCCGTTTAACAATTTCGTTTAACAGGTGCATCCCAAAAACTTAGTACCTAACGGTACGCAAGAGGTAGCAACCGTTGCAACTTTTAAACGTAGGTATTAAAAAAGGCAGAAAAAAAATTATTAATGCTCCAAGAAAGCTAGTAACAGCTTCTGTTACTAACTATTTGATCATGGTTACAAGCTTCCATGCCGGCACCATTCCCGGCATGGAAGAAACAAAAGTTAGGAGGGAGCATTGCGCAATGCGGCAGAGAGAAAGACAGAAAGAGATAATGCGGCGATCTGGGCGAGTTGGTATATTAAAAGAAAGAAAGAAAGAAAGAAAGAAAGAAAGAAAGAAAGAAAGAAAGAAAGAAAGAAAGAAAGAAAGAAAGAAAGAAAGAAAGAAAAAGAAAGAAAGAAAGAAAGATTGTAGCACGTTGGGCACACACACGTCAAGCTTCGCTTGCCTCCATTTTCCACATAGTGGAAGGACTCAAGAATTTTTCAGTGTCTTTAACGGGCATGACGGCCGAGAATTTTTACCCGAACTCATAGCTTCATTGGCAGTACGGTATGTTTAGGAAATGCTGTCAGCTTTGGTCTAGTAGCTTTTTCACACGTATGTCTCCTAGTGTAAGCCTCGTAATGTGTAACATAATGTGCTCCATGCGATCTGCTATTTTACAGTTTGTAACACCATCATCATACCAGACGTATCGCACAAGCGTTCTAAGAAATTGGTTACTAAGGAAATGAAGGATCTTCGTATTGTAAACACATTGCGCATACCCAATCAGTATCGGAAATGAAGTTGTCCCATGTACGTGCTATTACATCACATTCGTTCCCCGAATCAGGGTGCCTTACTCTTTATTTTTTCAAGCTGCAGGAATTAACGCCTCTTCGGAATGTTCCAGAAAGGTAACGTTTCTCGTCTCCAGAATTGCTGCTACGAACTGCCACCCGACGGTTACGTTTTACGCAGGAATTTCTTTTACTCCCGTCGCTGCGATCGTTCCTTAGTGGCAGCTCTCATCGTAGATCTGGTAGGTGGTGTGGAATCCGCACAGTAGCTCGAAGGCAAACTCGCAACACGGGTGAGGTTTGCCCAGATCTGCTTCGGTCACCCACAGGCTGCAGCCTCTGCCTGCCGAGTAAATAATTGTTAGCGCACAGAAATCAAACGTGTAATTCTTATAAACAGTGATAAATACAATGACACAAGTATATTGCGATTGCTAAGAGTTCGAAAATCATTTCGTCTTCCATTCACTAAAACGGCATGCACGTTTCTAACAGAGGAGCTGTTTAAGGTCGACGTTAATTATTGCGGGGCGTAACGCAGCTCCTAGTGGGCATGTACAACAGAAATTGTGCAAGCCCTACAACTCACCTCCGGTCCACTCAACGCTATGAATTCCACTAAACGCTATGAATTTGAAATTCGAAGCAGCTTTACTTACGTAACGTCGCAAAGACTGGCTAAAGAGTGCAGATGGTGGCAGAACTACTACAGAGCTAAGTGAAGCAATGAAATAGCAATATGATGCTACTACCTCCGCAGTTTAACCACTTCTTCGTGATATGAAGTCAGTAAAGCTGCTATTGCTTTGGCAAATGCAGATTTTTTTTTTTTAAGTAATATGTCTCTGGCAGTATGGCAGCTGTCGTCTTCGTGGACGAACTCTTGGGCGAAATGAAAATACTTTGCCGCTGCTAAAGTTACTTAGAAATGACTAAAAATATTGAGGTTTTCATTATAGCATTGAGGAGTTTCTTTACAAGGAAATGTTGTAGGGCGTAACAATTTATGCAAGAACCACTCTACAGAACGAGTAAGATCGCCTGCAACATTAGATATTCATCGTCGGATGTAGATACCGCGTTAGGCGTGTTGCCATCGCCTACACGCCTAACCTTAGAGCCACGTGCGACAGCTGGGCTCCTTCATTCTAATCGCACTGTGCAATGTGGCTGAGCTTGGCGCGGCTTGCGTCGGCACGGGCCTAAATGCACATGTAAGTGGGCATTGTTACGGGGAAGATTTATTCCGTGAGAGCCGACCTAGGGAGCGCTGCACAGGGCGCACAGGATCGCAGGCCAACAGGGCAGCTCGAGGGTCTAACCCCCAACAACAACGTCGTCGTCTTCCTCCACTGGATATCCTTTCAGC